>JAGKRZ010000278.1:0-33713 GCA_020002355.1 Intubia oerlemansii
ATAATAATAATAATAATAATAATAATAATAATAATAATAATAATAATAATAATAATAATAATAATAATAATAATAATAATAATAATAATAATAATAATAATAATAATAATAATAATAATAATAATAAATTTTAACGTCTAGCTAAACGCCAAAGCGTGGCAGCACTCCCTTAGGGCATCAGACGGGTGAGGGGCTATCTACTGAGGGCTAAACTATCTATCTACAATCCTATTAGTAAACTCGGGGGTCCGCTACGGATAAAGAGTGTAGCACGGGCACTCGTAGAGCCGCACCTTTTCGGGGTCGAGTTGGTCCTACATTCTATTGTGAGTGTTGGCGGTAAGCTGGCCGCCCCTTCAAGTAGGCAGCATGTATGTCATAGCGAGGCCAACGCCTATGAGTGACTATGGCTGGAACATCTACCCTAGGCGGTGTTGTAAATTTACCTCCCGATGAGTTTTGGATGGGAAGAACATTCTCTACATATATAAAAACACACAGAAGCTAAGGGTGCGCCGTACAATATATAGTATGTGCAGGAGAGTGGTGCTTTCGAGTTTTCGGTCCCTGTCCCAGACCTGTCCCAGGTGTCTTATTTGCTTAGTCTACCTGTGCAGCTTTCATTGCATGTCGCGTGTGTCGAGGGAAATTTGTGCCCTTGGGTCTAGTCCTTGCTGGTGTTTGTGGTGGTAGTAATTTCAGCTAGTTAGGTTTCTCTGCTTCTCTTCTAGGCCTCGTTTTGTTTAAATCCGGACTTGTCTCTAAAAAAACCTAGGGGGGAGTGTTTGTTAGCCTACAGGAATCTCAGTTCCGAAGTATAGCATGAGGTTCCTGGAGCCTATAGGTTCATTCCGTTGTGCTTGTTTTTGGTCTGTCGTATGCTCTTATAGGTCTCGGCGTTTTCCGCGTCCAGCCAGCGGCCCAGGTTAGCACTATAATAGGGTTGTTGTAGGTGTACTCGTGGGGTGGTATATAGGGCCTCGTTAGGTGCCTTTCTTCGTCATCTGTATATTATTCTCGTCTATATTAGCCGGCTTATAGTAAAATACGGCGGTAACGCTCTTATATACTTATTCCGGCCAATAAAACACAAGAGGTGTTTACGTTTCCTAGCTGGTTAGGCAGTGCACAAATAGTCCCTTGCTTATTAGTACTACTACCTCTCTAGCACGTCTTTCTTTTTTTTTGTCTTTGTGTAGCTTCTTTTTATATTTATAGTTAATTGTAGAGGCTAACCACGAAGTAACAACTAGGCTTAAATAAATAAAGGATAAAGGAATAAATAAAATCGGATAAGTAAATAAGAAGGCAACGGATCTAAATAGTCGAAGATAAAAGAGAAGAGATTAAATCTTACGATAAATTTAAAAAAATAATACAAAGGTAAAGGTAAGTATAAAAAGTTTAATAAGTAAAAAAACAGTTTATATATTAATATTAATAACGGTTACTTATAGTTATTTTAACGTTAATATATAAGTATATAATATAACGGCTATTATTAAAAAAGTTAAAAAGTTAATAATATAAGCTTAAACTAACTTTTATATAGTTATATAATATCAAAAAGTTTCTTTTTACGCTAATTTAAAAAAATAAGTAATAAAGTATTAAATATATTATAAAATATATAAAAGGCTGTATACGTGTTTTATTATTAAACTTAACTAAAAAAAATAAAAATAAAACTATAAAAAAAGTATTATAATAAACCTTTAAAAGTATTAAAAAATAGACTATATTAATATATAGTTATAATAAAAGTTTTAAACAGTGTTTAAGGCTATCGTACCGGTAAACTAAACACTATTAACAATAATACCGTGTCGTTAAACAGCCTATAGCAGCGTTAACGGCCTATACGTATTGCGCGCGGCGTTATCGTCGTTGTCGCTGGATAGATAGCGGCCGGTTATAGGAAAGGGGGAAATGTTGGCTTTTGATTGGTTGGAGTGTGGGGTGATAGAATTTTTGAGGGGAAGGTTGTATGGTAGCCGTATTAGTATACTGTAATATAGTTATTTATTAGGTAATAGTATTTATAGTATTATACAAAATTATTATAGCCGTAATAAATTATAAAGAGTATATAAAAGGTAAGTTTAAAGAGAGATAAAATTTTAAGTTTTTTTAAATATAATATTAAACTTTAAAAGTAATAGTAGGCGCTAGTTTTAACGTACTATTACTATTACTTTAAAGTAATAAATATTTTAAAGTTTTTTTATTATTTTTATATAAACACTGTTTAATATTAAGATATGAGTATTTTAGTTATTAAGTTTATTAATATATACTGTTTTTATAAGCTTATTAGTTTTATTATTACTTATTATTATTATATAGCTTAAAAACTATTTAATAGTAATAGGGTATTTATTAAAAAGTTAATAAATATAAAGGAATACTTATTATAATATTATAAAGGTGTTGTTATATATATATTAAATTATTAATATATTATTAATGTATAGTTAAATATATTTACTATAATAACTGTTATAAATATAGGTAGCGTGTTTAAAATACTATAATGTTTTAACCGCCTCTTTATTAAAAACATAAAAAGTGTTATAAATATGCTTTATATTATTAGCGACTTTTTTACCTTTATAAGTAATAAAGTAATTATAAATAATAAGGCGCTTTCTTTTTAAGTATTACTTAAAGTTATTAAAGTATATAATAATATTTTTAAGCAGTACTGTTTTAAGTTATTTTTAAAAGCGGTTACTATATTTTTTTTAGGTGTACTGTTTATAAAGTCTATATATAAACTTAGTAAAAAGTATAAGGCTATAAGTTTAAGTTTAATATTAAGTTATAGGTTTATACGCGTACGTGTAGGCTTACTTATATTACGGCTATATATATTTTAAGGGACTATTATATATAACGTTAAAGGGTAGCTTTTTTTATTATTATTATACGTAAGTTTTATTATTACTTAACTTACTTAAAGGTAATAATATTAATAGGTAGGTATATTTTACGGAGGATAGTTAAACTAAAGGTAGTATATTATATAAGTAGTATTATATAAATAGTAGTAATTATAATTATTTAAATACGGTTAACGTATTAATTATTATATATTATAATTATACTTATAGCGTGTTATAAACAGTTATAAAAAGGGTGTTAACACTTTGTATATTAAACTTTTACTTTAAAAAAGGTTACTGTTAAAGGTTTATACTTAATTACTGTTAGGTTATATATATAGTAGGCTACTTTTATAGCTTTACTAGTATACTATTAAATATAATAGTAAAAAGTAAGTTTATAGTCTTAATAAAAGCTTAACTAATAAAAGGTAAAGTGTTTTTTAATATTAAAAAGTACTAGTTTAATAGTTTATTATTTACTTTTTTATTATAGTAGTATAAAGGTAGGTTTTACTTATTACAGTGTTAAAAAAAGTGTATTATTTTATACTTTTTAAGGGTAAACTTAATTTTATTATTTTGTTTTTACTATTAAATAACGGTTAAGTTGTATATAAGTTTATATATATTAATAGTTAATAAGTTAGTAGTATAATAAAAGTAAAAGTTGTTAATATAGCGAAAGTAAACTTAATAGTTTTAGTTAAAAAGTTTAGCTATATATAATATAAATAATATTAAAAAAAAGGGCTATTTTAAAAGTATTATATTTAACTTTTATAAAGTTTATATAGTAGCCTTTAAAGTATACTTTTACTTATTTATAATATAAAAAAGTTTAAATAATAAAAAGGTATTAAAAGGGTTATTTATTTTACTATATATAGTTAAAAAAAGTAATTAAGTAGTAATATATTAAATACGCTTTAAACGTTAACTATAACTATAATAACAACTTTACCTTATTTTAAAGTAGGTTTTACGTTATAGTAAAAGCTAGCTAATAAGTTTATAATTATATATTAAGGTAAAGCTTCAATATACTATAAGTTAATAAAGTTGTATATTAGGGTAGTTTATATTATATAACAAGCGATAAACTGTTTAAGTTTTTTAAAAATATAAGAGATTAAGGTAATTAAGCGTTAACTATAAAGTAAAAAAGTGTTAAGTTTACTTATTTTAGGTAGTATAGTAACTTTAACTTTATATTATAGTATTAAAAAGTACTTTATTTTAAAATAGCTTTTATATAAGTTAAAAAGCGGCTTTTTAATATACGGTTATATAACTTTTAATATTTTTATTATAATATTATTTATACTTAAAAAAGTTAAGTTAATAGTAATAACGTTATACTTAAGTTCCTTTAAAGATAAATTTATATTTTAAAAAAGATACACTTTATTATTTAACACTAGTATAAGTAAATTTATTTATAAGTTATTTATAGTGTTAAATTACTTAAGGATAGCTTTATAAATGGCTATTACTTTTTTTAATACTGTAGTAATTATTTAACTGTTTATAATTAACAGTAAAAAGCGGTAACGGGGTTTAAGTTTATACTAGTTAATAAGTTTATACAAATTAATATTACTATTATAACCGTTAATAAAGGCTTATTAATAGTTACCTTTTATAAATTTAACGGTATTAAAAAGTCGCGTTATAAATGTTCCGCTTTTATAGCTTTAAGTTTACTTTTATTAACGTATTATAAAGCTTTATATTACAAAGCCTTCTTAAAGTCGATAGCTTTTAGTCAAGGGTTCGCCAAAAGGGGTGCTTCGTTTAAGTAATTAGTTTAAGAAGGTTTATGTTTAATAAAATCTCGAGAGTCGTATATCGTAAGGGTAAAGTAATAATAGGTAAAGACAGTTAAACGGAATAGTTTATAGTTAAAAATAAATATAAGAATATAAGTTTATATAAGTTTATATTTTAAATAAGCTATAATAACTAAGTATCTTCTTAGTTTATGTTAAAAAATTCTTAGTTTTATATACTCTTAATACTTTATATACTTTATTTCTTTAAACTTTATTTTAGTATAAAGTTTTATAACACTTTATAACTTTAACTTTATTCTTGTATAAAGTTTATTTTAATTAGTTAAACCGTTTAGCTTATACCGGCCTATTTTTATATTGCTTAACTTTTAATTTACTTTTTAAATTTTATTATCTTTTACCGCTTAGCCTTTTATACAGCTATATTAAGTAAAAATTATAATATAATCCCCCTTTTTTAAGGTTAATGTCCTAATAACTATATATACTCTTATAGCCGTTAATTTTTTAGTTATTTTTTTTAACTCTATAAGCTTCTTTATAATATTATATCGCGTTAAAAAACGTTTTTTTATTAATAGCTTTATACAGCGCCGAAATATCCTTATTATTTTTAACGTTATTAATTTTAAAGTAATACCTTATTTTTAATATATTTATTTATATAAAGACTATATTTAAGCGCCCGAGTCTTTAACTCGCGCCCGCCGCTGTTAGTTTTATATTTATATTAATATTAAGTATAATAGTAAAGGTATCTTTATAAGTTTTAGTAGGTTACTTAGTTTTGTTCCTATACACTTATATTTTAATAAGTATAAAAGAGTGTTTTACTGTTAAATACTGTTGTCTTTTATAAGTAAAGGACAACGTTGTTACTGCTTTAAAGATAGCTTAAGCCCGGGCCGACAAGGCCTAAACACTAGCCTGTAAAGCGTCTGTTTATTTATTATATACTCGTTGTTTACAAGAGTTAGTTTATTTACGAGGTTTAAAGATATTACAAAAGGGTTTAAATACTTTAAACAAGTTAAATACGAAGGAGCGAGTAAAATAAAAAGCGCGTAAGGTTATTAAGGCTACTATTAAAGCTGTTAAGGAAGCTTGGGTTTTAAGGAAGTTTTGGCTGTTGTTAAAAATATCCTGTTTGGCTGTTGTTAAAAATATCCTGTCCGCCGTAAATTAAGACGTAATTTTTGCTTTTAAGCTTAGTAATTTTTAATAGTTTGTTCCGTGTTTTTAAGGTTTTGTTTTAGTTCCTATATATTATCTTTGTTTGTATAGCCTTTCTATTTAATAAGATACTTTTTTTTGTTACTGTATATTTAATACTAAAGTATTGTTTTAACTTTATATTTAGGTTTACTTAAGACTTGTTTTTATAACAGTTTTGTATTGTCTAGTGTTTTTTTTAAAAGCGCAATGTAGAATCATAGGTGTACTTTAGATCTTACTAGTAGCCGTATTTTATATATAACTTTTGAAATTTGTTTATTAATTTTAAAGGGTTTTAACTTTTTATAGTTAAGTTTATTACTTAGTTATTTTATTTAAAAGTTTTTATAGTTTAAGTAAACTTTATCTCTCTTTTTTAGGATTAGTCTTTTAATTTTTTTTATTAGTTTACTTAATTATACGTTTTTAAATACGTTGTAGTTGTTACTATAATTACTTATATCTCTTTTTTATAACCGTGGTTATTTTTTATACTTTTAATGCCTTTATTACTTATAGGTAGTAGTTTATTTACGGTTAAAAGCTATAGTTTGCTTTAAATAGTGTTATATTAATACTTCTATGCTATATACTGTTATATATTATTTAAGTAATAAGTAGTAGGTTAACCTAGTTGTTTTACTCTTAATTAACGTAAGCTTTTAAATATTATTTAAAGGTTTAGTTTATTTATTTTATTTATTTATTTATTTATAAGTAGAATACTACATTAAATTTTGTTTAAACTTTGATTTACTTTGTAAGTTCTGTTTAAAATATACTTATAAAAGTAATACTTTTATTGTTAATTACTTCTTTAAAGAATCTGTAGTCCGCTATAATAACTTGTAAAAACACGTATATTAAATTTTTTACCGTATATACTTTTTTAAAGGGTAAGAAGTAAGTAAATTTAATAAATCGGTCGATAAAAATAAAGATACTATTATATATTAGTTATTACTCTTATTAACTATTTCTAGTATAAAGAACTACAGTAATACTACCAAAAAACTTTTTATCTACTACTATAAAAAAAAGTAAAACCTAAGCGTTAAGCTTATAATAAAGTCGCTATAAAGTAACAGCTTACTAAGCAAAATATTAATATTAAGTAATAAGTAATTTAAAAGGAGGGCGGCTCTCGCGGGTTAAAGAGCCGGTAAAGCGGGCGTAGTTTTTACGTTATAATATTTTTAAAAACACGGGGGGGAAAAGATAAAAAAAGAAAAAAAAAAAAAGAAAAGAAAGTAGTAATAATAAGTATAGCGCTGTTAGTATTACTTATTAAGCGTAGCGAACTTGTTACTTATATAATACGGGGGCGCTTTGTAACTTGTTTATAGCGGAAGGGAGGGGGCTTATAAGATATAATATTGTTGTTACTTATTAGTTGTTATAAAGTTGTTATGTAGAATGTTATAGTTAGTCTATGTTTAAAGTAAGGGGTAGGTAAAGTAGTGGTAAAACGTTATTTTAATAGTTATACCTTTTATTTTTATTTTTTAAGGCGATAGTGTTATAATATTGTAGCCTTTTTAATATTAGTATAGCTAGTTTTTTATATATTTATAAAAAATATGTTTATTATTAAAAAAGATACTATAGGTTTAATATATTATTACTATAAGGTAATAATAAAGTAGTAATAGTTATAAATATTAGTAATTAAAAGTATTATTATAAGTAAAAAATAAGGTAAACGTAAATAATTAATTTATAGTCTATTATATAGTAAAGTTATTAATAAAGCTATAAATAACTTTTACCCTTTTTACCTTAAGCCTCTTTTTTTTGCTTTTTTTAACTTTTTTAACCCTTATTACTTTCTTAATTACGTTTTTTTAACTACGACTTATTTACTATTTAACTATAATATAGTTAAGAGTACTATTTTTAAAAAGACGGTTAACGCTACCGTTACGCTTACGACGCCTACTTTCATTGCCTTATTGTGCCGTACCTTTAAAAAGGCTACGACTAAAGAGTCTTTTATATTAACGTATATAGTCTTATAAGGCAAGATCTATAATAATAATAATATTTATACGTGTTATATACGTTCTTTTTATAACTATATAAAGGAGTATAAGTTGTTTAAGACTTAAGTAACTAAAGAGTTAACTGTAAACTTAAAAAAGGCTATAAACTTTTTTAAGTATTATATTTAAATAGGTATATACGCTATTGTTATTATTTTACTATAATCTTTTAATTAATTAGTTAAATAAGAAAAGGTGTTAAATATACTTACTATATAGTAATAGCTTAAAATTACTAAGACGTAAGTTTTTTATTATTATTATTATTAGTTATTACACCTATCAACTATTTCTAGTATTAAGAACTACAATAGTAAATCCAAGAAACCCTCTAACTATAATTATAAAGAGAAGTAAAACCTAGGCGCTAAGCTTATAACGACATCTCTACAAAGTAGCAATATGTTAAGTAAGTTGTTAGTGTTAAGTAGTAAGTAATTAAAAAGGAAGACGGCTCTTGTAGGTTAAGGAGCTAGTAAAGCGGGCGTAGCCTTTACACTATAACATTGCTAGGGACGCGGGGGAAAAAGGGAGGGGAAAATAAAAGAAATAAAAGGAAAGTAATATAGTTAGTAAAGTGTTATTGTTATTACTTGTTTAACGTAGCGAGGTTGTTACGTGTTTTACGTAAGGACGTGCCTTATTGTATAGAGGGTAAAAAGGGAAAGGGCGTAAAAAGTATAATATTATTATTATTTGTTTATTGTTGTAATATTATAAGGTAAAAAGTTTAAGGTAGTTTATATTATATATAAAGAAAAAGTAAAAACGTTATAAAGTAATAATTAAAAGTTATACTTATTGTTTTTACTTATTAAAGTGATAATATTTTAACCTTAATACTGTTTTATTATTAAAGTTTTAATAACTTATAAGTTTGTATAAAGTATAATAATATTTAAAAAGGCTATTACTAGTTGGCTGTAAGGTTATTATAAGGTAGTATTAAGGTAATATTAATTGTAAATTATAATAATTAGTTTAGTTATTATAAATAAAAAGTAAGGTAAACGTAAACGGTTGGTTTATAGTTTATTATATGGTAAGGTCGCTAGTAAAAGTATAAATAACTCTTACCCTTTTTACTTTAGGCCTTTTTTTTTTGCTTTTTTTAACTTTTTTAACTTTTATTATTTTTACTTTTACTCTTTTTTAACTATAATTTATTTATTACCTATTTATAATATAGTTAAAAGTATTATCTTTAAAAAGACGGTTAACGATACCGTTACGCTTATAACACCTATTTTTACCGTTACGTCGTGTAGTGTTTTTAAAAAGACTACGACTAAGAAGTCTTTTATACTGTTTTATACAGTCTTACGCGGCAAGGTATATAATAATAACAATGTTTATACACGTTATGTATAATTTTTTTATAATTATATAAAAAACTATAAGTTTTTTAAATTTTAAGTTATTAAAGAGTTGGCTATTAACTTTAAAAAAGCTACTAGCTTTTTAAAGTATTACGCTTAAATAGGTACATATATAGTTATTATTGTTTTGTTATAATTATATAACTAACTAATTAAATAAAAGAGGGAGCTAAGTATACTTACTATATAGCGATAGCCTAAAACTATTAAAACGTAAGTTACTTCTTAAGTTATTATTATAAATTAATACTAACTATATTAGCTAAACAACTATATTAAAGAGACGGTTATTAATTTTATATACGCTTTTTATAATATTAAAAAGCTACGCTAAGTTAAAAAGCTTATTCTTATTAACTACGTTAAGATATTACGTAAGGCTATTATAGCTGTATAAGCTTTTAAAAAGTACGGCGTATATAACGGTAAAGGCACTAAGCGTACTACTAGTAATAACGTTAACAGTTACGTTAAACTATAACGCCGTTAGCTTGCCTAAACTGATAAGCTTATAGCTGTATAAAACAAGTTTACTAAACACTTAAGCAATATAGCTCTTACCGTTAAAAAAGGTTTAAAGTTGTAAAAGGCTTTAGTATAGGTTTTAAAGCGTTAGGTTACTGTGTTAAAGCGCCTTATTACTGCTGTTAAAAACCTTAGTGTTAAAGCTTAAGGTAGTTATAGCGATGTTGTTAGTTTTGTTACTACTAATTTAATTAATATTACTATAGATAACTACGGTAATAAAGATAACAAGGGTAACCCTTTGCCTGCTTTTAATATTAATAATAATAATAAGTAAAAGAAATAAAGTTATAAAAGTTTAAAGGGCTTATATTTAATAATTAGTGTTTTAAAGAGTAATAATTAAAATTATTATATTTTTATTTATTAATATATAACACTATAATATAGTAGTTAAACTAACTATTTTATAAGAACTAGTCTATAATTAAACAAGCTATATATAAATATTAAGTTACTTAATTAAAGTTGTAATTACTATAAATTATTTATTCGATATTATTAAAAAGTTGTTATTTAGTAATATTGTAAAACGGGTAGTTAAAAAGGATATAAATAGGTGTTTTAAAGGCTTTATAGTTGTAGCGCGGTAATAAAATATTAAGGACTTAATAGTTAAAAAAGTATAATTTTATATTAAAGTAGCTAATACGGATTTAAGTAATAATACTGTTAATATGTTTAGGTTGTTTTTTATATTTAAATATAAGGCCGTCGATATCTAAATATAAAATTAAACTAATATAGCGGTAATATTGTATAGTTGTATTATTGTTATAATTAATTTAAACAGTAAGTATAACAGTAGTAATAATGTTATCTTTAATTACTTAGTTATTTACTCGGCGCCGGCGGTACGTTATAGGTTCGGTAACTTTATAAAGTTATTAAGTAGTTGTATAATTAATAATACTTATTAAGATTAAATAAATATAAGTAAAATAGTAAGCGTTTACTTTATTAAAGTCGGCCTATTTCTTTATAAAATAAAGGTAAAGTAACAGTATACTTGCCTTGACTTTAAAAATAAAAACTAATATTAATTTATAAGTATTAAAAATAGTTTTAAAAGCTTTATTTTATATTATAATAAAGCTACGACTAAGTTTTAAAGTCTTAAGGGTGTTGTAGTATACGGGTACTCTGTAACTAATAAGTATACGGATATAAACAAGGTAAAGTGTACAGGCTATATATATATTATAGCCTTATATTAACGTTATAAGTTTAATAAAAGTAAATATTTAAATAATAAGTTTAGTTTTAATTATAGCTATATAGGTATTTTAATTAAGTTTATAGTTAAACTAAATATTAAAAAAGTAAATATTAATTATTAAAGTAATAATAAACTCGCTAAGTTATAAATATTAAGTAAGTATAGTATAAGCGTAAGAAAAGTGTATAAGCTCGCTTTTTTTTAATATAAAGACTATACTATATTGTTTTGCCTACTGTTAATAAACTACTTAAACACAGTATAATATATAGTAATTATTTTTATACAATATAAAAGTAATAAAAAGGTTAATATTATTTATAAAGTTAATAATATAAAAGGTTGAAATTGTTACAAGGTCGTTATAAAGGGTACTAATATAAAGGATAAAGAAAATTAACGATAATATTAATCTTTAAAAGACGCTAATAATAATTTTTTTAAGTCGGGCTAGTTAGTTGTTAAAGTAAAGGGTAGCTTTACGGTTGTTAAGGTAGTTGCGAAGCTATTATATAAACTATAAAGGTACGCTTTTAAATATAAAAATAGTAAAAAAGCGGGCGTAGTTAACTATATTAAAGGCTCTTTTAATATTAAACTATAATAATAATAGTTTAAGGTCGTATTACTATACTACTTATATTATATTAACTATGATATAACCAATAAGTTTTATAAATCTATAATATTAGTTACCCATCTATCTTTATAATAAAAAATTATTTTACTTTACAAGTTTAATAAAACATTAGGCGGCGATAGTTTTAAAAAGCTTACTAATAGTATTAAAAAAAAAGATAAAATAATAAATACTTATAGTTTATTTTTCTATTTTAAACTTACCTAGTTTAAAAAGAACAACTATAAATATAGTATAGTAATAGCGTAAAAAGTAGCTAAGTTTAAAATATATAATAATAATAATAGTTATAATATTATAAAACAAAATACTAAAGGCTTTAAAAAATCTAGTAAGTATACCGTTAACGCTAAGGGCCTTTTATAATAATATACTAGCTAATATATTAAAAACTTTATTAATTACAATAAAACATATTATAAAAAAAAAGTCTCTTAATAAAATTATAAAGATATTAAAAAAGTTTACTTTTAAGGCTAAAAAAAACTTTTTAACAAAAATAACAACTTTTTCTTTATATATTATAGCTATAAAGTTTCGTTATAAATTAGTTTTAAAGTTAAAAAAATATATTATCTTAAATAATTTATAACTTTTAAGTCTAGCCTATTTTTTAATTTTTTAAAAAGTTTTTAGGTAGTTAAATGTTTTATTAATAAAAACTCTTTACAATTCGTGTTTAACTTTTTATATAGCTTTGTCTTTAACTTTATTAACTATTAAAAGTATTACTTTATTATTTATTATACAAGATTACTATTATTATTAATAAGCCGTACAAGTTTAATATAATAGTGTAACAATCTTATCTGTTTACTAAGGCTAATTAATATATTTATAGTTAAATTATAGCTTATAATATTTATCCGCCATCTTTTAAATAGCTTTATATAGTTTCTTAAGGTATTAGTTAATATACTATAAAGACTCTTTAATATTATTAAGTAGTAACGGGAAAAGTTTACCTACGTCGTTAACTTTATTTTTATTAAAGGCTTTTTAATTAATTAAGTTAATTAATAGTATTAAAGGTACAATACTAAAGCAAATAATATAAAAGCCCGTATTATAGTTACTACCTATTAGCCCTATATCTAAGTTAATAATAACTTAAAAGTTGTTTAAAGCTTAAACATAGTCGATAGTCGAGTTAAGTTCTCTGTTTTATTAGCGAGTAAAAGTGTCTAAAGGCGTTACAAGTCTAAGTTATAGTCGGTTAACAATATTAAAAAAGGTGTTTATATAAGGTAATTACTAGTTATACTAATCTTAAAAAGGATAGTATATATTAAAGTCTTTAGCTAAAATAATATTGCGTTATAATATCGTTATAATATATTAAAAGAGGCTATGTTAGTTATATTAGTAAAGGTCGGGGGAGTAAATAAACTAAATAATAAAAGTGTTATTATTAATATAAATAGTTACGGTATATACGTTATTAATAAAGGTTAGCTACTATAACGTAATAGGCTAGCGTTTATAGATATAAAGAGCGGCGCGTCCGCTATATATTATACAGTAAAGGCGTTGTTTAAGTAGTATAAGTGTTCTAAAAGTATCGCGACCTAGCTCTTAAATCGTAATAAAGTCGGGAGCGGCTTTATATTATAAAGTTAGTTTAGTATTAAGTTTATTTTTTTATATATTTTATAAAAGTATATTTATTATTAAAATACGGTAGTGTTAATATTTATTTACGTTAAAGTAACGGTAGGTTATAAATTTAAAATAACAATAGTGTTAATACTTAGCTACGTATAGGTAGTCGACTATTAAAAAGCGGCGATTTAACTAGGCGTAACGTTATATTAAGTTAAAACTTACGTATTAAAGGCTTATAAAGACAATGCTTAAAGGGCTTAAAGTTAATTAACGTTAATAGTATATATTATTAACTAAGTAGTAATAAGTTAAACAGTTTATAAAGTTATAACAGTAGCTAAAGTTAACACTTAACTTAATAATAGTTTATAATTACTATTTTATATTAACTACGTAGTAAAGGTGTCGGTAATAAGTCGGTTTTAAAAAGGAGGAAGGCTAAATATACGAGTAATAAGAGATACTATACTTGTTAAGCGGCCTTATTTACGTTTAAAGATAAGCGTAAAGCTGTTATTACTTTTAAAGCGCTATAAAGTCGGGCTAAAAGATTTAATAAGTATAGTTAAAGGTTAAGATAAAAAAAATAAAGACAGTATAATAAATTAAAGTAGTTAAATTAAGTATATAGTAAATATAATAACTTAAACATCTCTTACTATAAAGTATTTTTAAGTTTACGTTAAGTAACTTTTATAATAATTTAGGTAGGTAAAACGGCCTAATATAGTAGTATAGTTAAGGTTTTTATAGTTACTACTATACTTACTATAACGTAGTAAGTTTATATAATAGTACAAAAAGTATTTAAATTAATAATAGTTATAATAATAAGTAGTACGGGCGGCGGATATAAAAAGTTTATAGTTATAAAAAGTTACCTTTTATATTAAACCGTTACAGTAAAGACGGTTAACCGTAAAGTAGTTTAATAAGTTAATAATAAAGGTGTTATACGTATAGTTTAAGTTAAAGTTTATATAGACCTGTATAACTTAAGGGTAAACAGCTTAAATTTTAAAAAGTAATAAGGTTTTAACGCTATTAACGTTATAACGTAAAACTCTTTTAATAAAAATAAAGTAAAAGCGTTAATAAAAGGAAATGTTAAAGCTAAAAATAGCCTTAATTTAACTAATATAAATAATATATATATTAGTATAGCCTACAAAATAAATAATAATATCGCCGTTAAGTAAACGGCGGTAGTTAATAACATCTTTAACTATAAAAAGGGCTTTATTAACGGCGGCGACAATTTCTTTATAAATATAGTTTTAAAAAAAAGGATTAACGTTATTTAAGGTAACAATAATTTTATAAATAGTACAAGTTACCTTTACTACCGTAATTATTAAGGTATAAGTCGTAATAAGGGTAAATAAGGCTAGCGCGTTAGCGTAGCTAAGCGTAGTTAAAACGATATATAAGTTAGTAATAACTTTTATAATCTTAGTAATATTAGTTATAATAGGCTTAAACGTAGTAAACTCGTTACAAAGAATTAAAAGAAGTACGTCTTTATTTTCCTTTAAAACTTAACAAGATATTTTTTAAGCGGTAGATCAATAATAGCGTTAAATAAAATAACAATATTAATAAGAATTAACATTAACTATAACACGCCTATAGTATAACAAAAATCCGTTAAGAGGCTACTACTAGGCGCGCCGCGCGTCGAGCTATTATTAGCCGGAGCTATAGCGAGCGACAAAAGAGTAATACGATATTGTTTTAAAATAATTTTCGATACGTGTAACAACGTAGGGGTGTCGTTACGATTGTTACGAAGTTTTTTTAAGTTTTTTATTATATTATTGCTATAAATTAATATTAATTACGTTAGCTGGACAACTATATTAAGGAGGTAATTATTAATTTTATATCTATTTTTTATAATATTAAAAAGCTATATTAAACTAAAAAGTTAGTTTTTATTAACTATATTAAAATATTATGTAAAGCTATTACTACTATATAAACTTTTTAAAAGTATAATATATATAATAATAAAGGTACTAAACGTATTACTATTAATAACATTAACAATATTATTAAACTATAGCGCCGTTAACTTATATAAACTAAAAAGTTAATAATAACGTAAACTAAGTTAACAGAATACTTAAATAATATAGTTTTTATTATTAAAAAAGGTATAAAGTTATAAAAGTTTTTAGTTTAGGTTATAAAACGTTAAGTAGCTATACTAAAGCGCTTTATTATTACTGTTAAAAACTTTAATTTTAAAGTGTTAAATAGTCGCAGCAAGGTTATTAAGTTTACGGCTATTAATTTAATTAATACTGCTGTAGTTAACTACGGTAATAAAGATAATAAAAGTAATAAAGATAATAATAAAGGTAACTTATTGCCTGTCTTTAATACCAACGATAATAATAAGTAAAAAAAGTAAAGTCGTAAAGCTTAAAGGGCTTATATCTATTAAAAGGTTTTTTAAGGAGTAGTAATTAAAATTGTTATATTTTTATTTATTAATATATAAAGCGCGTATAATATAGTTATATAAAATATATAATATTATAGTATAGTAATTAAACTAGCCGTTTTATAAAAACTAATCTATAATTAAGCGGGTAGTATAAGGGTATTAAATAGCTTAGTTAAGGTTATAGTTACTATAAATTATTTATTCGATATTATAAAAGAGTTACTATTTACTGTTATTATGAAAAGGGCAGTTTAAGAGGATATAAATAAAGGTTTTAAAGGCTCTATAGTTATAATAAGGTAATAAAATATTAAAGACTTTATAACTAAAAAGGTATAATCTTATACTAAGGTAGCTAGTACGGATTTATGTAATAATACTACTAATATATTTAAGCTGTTTTTTATATTTAATTATAAGGCCGTCGACATTAAAGTGTAAGATTATACTAATATAACAGCGATGTTATATTATTAAGTCAGCGTTATGGTTAGTTTAGTTAGTAAATATAGCTATAGTTATAAAGCTATCTTTTATTACCTAGTTATTAACTTAATTACGTCGGTACGTTATAAGTTTAATAACTTTGTAAAGTTATTAAATAGTTATATAGTTAATAATACTTAACAGGATAAAATAAACGTAAGTAAAGTAATAAGCGTTAAGTTTATTAAAGTCTATTTATCTTTTTATAAAGTAAAGGTAAAGTAACAGTACACCTACCTTAACTTTAAAAATAAAGACTGGTGTTAATTTATAAGTTTTAAAAATAGTTTTAAAGGCTTTATTCTATATTATAACAAAGCTACGGCTAAGTTTTAAAGTCTTAAAAGTGTTATACTATACTAATACTTTATAATTAATAAGTATATAAATATAAACAAAGTATAATATATAGGCTATATAAACGTTACAGCCTTATGTTAACGCTATAAGTTTAATAAAAGCGAATATCTATATAGTAAGTTTAACTTTAATTATAGCAATATAAATGTTTTAGTTAAGTTTACGGTTAAGCTAAATATTAAGGAAACAAGTATTAATTATTAAGGTAATAGTAAACTTACTAAGTTATAAATATTAAGTAAATATAATATAAAAGTAGGAAAAGTATATAAGCTTGCTTTTTTTTAATATAAAAACTATATTATATTGCTTCGCTTACCTTTAATATATAGCTTAAACGTAGTATAAAGTATAATAGTTATTTTTATATAATATAAAAGTAATAAATAAGTTAATATTATTTATAAAACTAATAATATAAAAAGTTAAAATTATAAAGTTGTTATAAAAGGTACTAATATAAAAAATAAAAAAATAAAAAAAATAAATAATAATACTAATTTTTAAAAGACGCTTATAATAATTCTTTTAAGTTAGGCTAGTTAGTTGTTAAAATAAAGGGTTACTTTATAGTTGTTAAGGTAGCTGTAAAGCTATTATATAAACTATAAAGGGACGCCTTTAAATATAAGGATAGTAAAGAGGCGGGTATAGTTAATAGTATTAAAAGCTTTTTTAATATTAAGTTATAATAATAAAGGCTTAAAGTTGTGTTACTATACTACTTTTATTATATTAACTACGATATAACTAATAAGTTTTATAAATCTATATTGTTTATTACTTATTTATCTTTATAGTAAAAGGTTATTCTACTTTATAAGTTTAATAAAACGTTAAGCTATAATAGTTTTAAGAAGCTTACCGATAGTATTAAGGAATAAAATAAAATAGTGAACGCTTATAGTTTATTTTTTAGTTTTAAACTTACCTAGTTTAAAGAGGATAACTATAAGTATAGTGTAATAATAGCGTAAAAAGTATTTAAGTTTAAAATATACTATAGTAATAGTAGTAATAATTTTATAAAATAAAATATTAAAGGCTTTAAAAAATTTAATAGGTATATTATTAACTTTAGGGGCTTTTTATAACGGTATATTGACTAGTATATTAAAGACTTTGTTAAAGTTAATAAAATATATTATAAAAAGTAAGTTTTATAGTAAGATTATAAAAATATTAATAAAGTTTATTTTTAAAGCTAAGAAAAACTTTTTTATAAAGATAACTACTTTATTTTTATATATTGTTATAATAAGTTATTGCTATAAATTAGTTTTAAAGTTAGGGAGATATAGTAGCTTTAATGCTTTATAGTTTTAAAGTCTAGCCTATTTTTTAATTTTTTAAAAGGTTTTTAAGTAGTTTAATATTTTGTCGGTAAAAACTTTTTATAACTTATATTTAGCTTTTTATATAGCTTTATCTTTAACTTTATTAACGGCTGTAAGTATTATTTAGTTTTTTAATGTATAAGATTATTACTATTAATAATAAGCTATATAAGTTTGTTATAAGAGTGTAATGATTTTGTTTATTTACTAGGGTTAGTTAATACGTTTACGGTTAAAATATAACTTATAATGTTTATTAGCGATTTTTTAAATAGCTTTATATAGTTTTTTAAAGTATTTATTTATACGCTGCGAGGACTCTTTAATATTGGCAAGTAGTAATAAAAGGTGTTTGCCGGTATTGTTAACTTTATTCTTATTAAAGCCTTTTTAATTAGTAAAGCTAGTTAAAAGTTTTAAGGGTATAATGTTAAAACAAATAATATAAAAGCTTATATTATAGTTACTGTTTATTAGTCTTATATTAAAGTTAAAAGTAACTTAAAAGCTATTTAAGGCTTAAATATAATCGATAATAAAGTTAAGTTTACTATTTATTAACAGGTAAAAGTGTTTAAAAGTGTTATAAGTCTAAGTTATAGTCGGCTTACAATATTAAAAAAAGTATTTATATAAAGTAAATACCAGTTATAATAGTTTTAAAAAAGGTAATATATATTAAAGTCGCTAGGAAGAATAATATTATATTATAATATCGTTATAATATATTAAAAAAAGCCACACTAGTTTAGTTAGTAAAAGTTAAAAAAGTAAATAAACTAAATAGTTAAAGTATTATTATTAATATACATATTTATAATATATACGTTATTAATAAAAGTTAGCTACTATAACACAATAAGCTAGCGTATATAAATATAAAGAGCGGTGTATCTACTATATATTATATAGTAAAAGCGTTATTTAAATAGTATAAGTATTCTAAAAAAGTCGCGACTTAACTTTTAAATTATAATAAAGTTAAAAGCGGCTTTATACTACAAGGCTAAGTTAATATTAAGTTTACTTTTCTATATATTTTATAAAAGTATATTAATTATTAAAATATAATAGTATTAATATCTATCTATATTAAAGTAACAGTTAGTTACAAGTTTAGGATAACTTTAGTGTTAATACTCGGCTATATCTAAACGGGCGACAATTAAAAAGCGGCAATTTAACTAAGTGTAGTATTATATTAAGTTAAAGCTTATATATTAATAGCTTATAAGGACGCTACTTAAAGGGCTTAAAGTTAACTAATACTAGCTAAGTATATTGTTAACTAGGTGGCACTAAGTAGAGCGTTTTATAAGGTCGCGGCTACTACTAAGGCTACTATTTAACTTAATAAAAGTTTATAGTTATTATTTTACGTTAACTATATAGTAAAGGTATTTATAATAAATTAGTTTTAAGTAAAAAAGAAGCTAGGTATATAAATAATAAAAGATCTAGTATTAACTAAGTAACCTTATTTACGTTAAAAGATAAGCGTAAAAATGTTATTACTTTTAAAACACTATAAGGTTAAACTAAAAAAATTAATAAGTTTAGTTAAAAGTTAAAATAAAAAAATTAATAACAGTATAATAAATTAAAGCGGTCAAGTTATATACATGGCAAATATAATAACTTAAACATTTTATACTATAAGGCATTTATAAGCTTATACTAGGTAGCCTTTATAATAGTTTAAATAAGTAAAGCGGTTTAAAACGGCGGTATAATTAGTGTTTTTATAATTACCGCTATACTTACTATATTACGGCGAGTGTATACAGTAATACAAAAGGTGTTTAAATTAATAGTAGTTATAGTAACAAGTAATATAAACAGTAAATATAAAAAGTTTATAGTTATAAAAAGTTACTTTTTATATTAAGCTGTTACAGTAAAGTTAATTAACCATAACATAGTTTAACAAGCTAATAATAAAGGTGCCGTAGGTATAATTTAGTTTAAAGTTAACGTAGGCATAAATAATATAAAAGTAAACAGCTTAAATTTTAAAGAATAGTAAGGTCTTTACGCTATTAATATTATAACGTAAAACTCTTTTAATAAAGATAAAATAAAGGCGTTAATAAAAAGAAGCGTTAAAGCTAAAAGCAGTTTTAATTTAATTAGTATAATTAATATACACGTTAATAAAGTTTATAGAGTAAATAATAATATCGCTATTAAATAAGTAATAATAACTAGTAACGTCTTTAATTAAAAAAAGGGCGTTATTAACAATAGTAATAATTTCTTTATAAGTATAGTTTTAAAAAAAAAGATTAACGTTATTTAAAGTAATAGTAATTTTATAAGTAGTACAAGTTACCTTTACTACTATAGTTATTAAAGTATAAGTCGTAATAAAAGTAAATAAAGTTAACGTATTAATATAGCTAAGCGTAGCTAAAGCAATACGTAAGTTAACAATAACTTTTATAATCTTAATAATATTAGTTACAATAAGCTTAAACGTAACAAACTCGCTATAAAAAATTAAAAGGAGTATATTTTTATCTTTATTTAAGACCTAACAAAATAGTTTTTAAACAGCAAATTAAACAGTAACGTTAAATAAAACAGCAATATTAATAAAAACTAGCGTTAACTATAATACGCTTATAGCATAACAAGAATCTGTTAAAAGGCTACTACTAAGCGCGCCGTGTATCGAGCTATTATTAGTTAAAGCTATAACAAGCGGCGAGAAAGCAATACGGTGTCTTTTTAAGATAATTTCTAATACGCGCGATAACGTAAAGGTGCCGTCGTAATTATTTTAGCTTTTTTAATATTATTATATTTTACTTGTATAAGCTTTTCTTTAAATTTTAATAGTTTAATAATTAAGTTTTAAAAAATTAACTGTTATAGTTATTTTAGTATAGGTAAAGGTTATAGTTTACTGTAAGGTAAATGTTTTAAAGTCTTAATTTTGTTATAAGTGTTATAGTATTAAATAATATATTTAATATTATTGTTTTATCTTTTAGTGTTATAAGTTTTTTTAACCTTATTATAGTTTTAGCGATTTTAAAATATCCTTCCGTAAAGTTTTTATAGACTTTTTTAATAACATTTTAAATATTAATATTAATTAACTTAATAGTTATTATACTATCTTTATATTATTTAAAGATTTATTCTTTTATTTATTAATTTTTATAGTTTATTTTTTTATTAAGAGCGTCTGTTTTACTGTTGTTTATACTTTTTTTATAAACGATTTTAAAGTTAAATTTGGATACAAATTAAGCTTATTTTACTTACTGTTTATTAAACTTTTAGTTATTAATAAAATAAGTAAGGTTTTTATAATTTAAATACACTGTAATAGGGTGTTTAGCTTTTTTAAGGTATACGTCTTATTCCTTTATAGCTTATACTATTGTTATAAGTTTTTTATTATAGACTGGATATTATATTTCTATGTTTAAAAAATTTTTTGAAGTAGAAAGTTACTAGGTATAGCTTACAGTCTTAATCCTTTTACTTAAGTTAACCGCTTATACCGAATTTTAAGGCGTTAATTTTTAATTTATATAGTTTTTTTAAGTTTAAATTTATAAGTACTAGTTATTATAGTACCGCTGCTTTAACTGTATTAAATACCTATTATTTTATACCTGTTTATTTAAAAGTAACGTTTTTTTTAATAAGTTTTATAAATAGTAAAACTAGTTTACTATAGTTTTTAATAAAACGTTTATAGTAGTTAATAAAGTTAATAAATATATATATATTATATATGTTGTTTAACTTAAGCTAGTTTTTAATTACTGTAACCTTTTTAAAGTTTATAAAAATATATTTTGACAAGATAATATATTCAATAAAAATAGTTTATTATATATAAAATTTATACTTTTTAGCTTTAATTAAAAGTTTAGCTTACTTTAACTTAACAAGTATATAGTATACATACTACTTATATTTCTTTTTTATTTTTAAGTAAATAAGGATATTATTAAGGTACGCGATAACGAACTAGTTAAAGTTATTACGTAGGACGTTATTAATTATTTTTTAAAATAACGCTAATATGTTAGTAAGTTTAAAAAGTATTATAAGAAACTTATAATGTTTATACTAAGTTTAAAACACTATTTTTTATTTTTTACCTTTTATTATTTTAATAAGGTTATAAGCGCCTTTTAAGTTAATTTTTATAAACTACTTTACTTTACTTAACTAGTCTTATCGTTCTATAATAAAGGGTAACAGGTGGCGGTTTTTAATAGTAAGCTTGTTTAATTATTAGTAGTCGACGTATAGTTACAGTTCTCCGTCTTTCTTTAGTATAAACAAGATAAGTAATTTTATTAAAGATTTTAAATCTTTTTATTTTTTTATATTAACCGTTATATAAAATAACGTAGGTAATTTAAAAATAAAAACTTTAACTTATAACTTTTACTAAAGATTTTTAAATAATATAAAGATAGTATAATAACTATTAAGTTAATTAATATTAATATTTAAAATGTTATTAAAAAAGTCTATAAAAACTTTACGGAAGGATATTTTAAAATCGCTAAAACTATAATTTAAAAGGACTTAACTTTTTTTTTATAACTATAAGCAGTTTATAAAAGTAAAACTAAAAATAAAGTACTTTTAATTAAACTAAATAAAGCGGCCGTTAAAAAAGGTAAAAGTAATTTTTTGTTTTTAAGCTTATTTAGTTTTTTACTTTTTTAAAATACTACTAAAAGAATTTAAAAGGGTTTAAATTTTAATATAAAGACTTTTTTTTTTCTTTTATAAATTAACTTTTATTTTTAACTTTAATTAATACCTTTTATTTTTTTATTTTACTTTATTATTTATATTTAAGTTTATACTGTCTTTTATATTATAAAAACTTTTTACTTTTTCTTTTTCTTTTTTATATTTATATATAAAATTTTTAATAATCTTTATAAAACTAACTTTATTTTTATTTTTTTTTCTTTTTAAACTTTTTAAAGGTTAATAAATAAGATAGCTTTTAACTATAATACCTATATAGTTAATCGTATTTAAGATAATAAAACTATTAAAATGTTACCCGTAGTCCCGGCTAATATTTAGGCCTAAGATAAAAAAGCTTTTTAAGCTTTTAACCCGGCGGTTAAAGACTATAAAGACGATATTAAGGGAATTTTTTATAAGGATTCCTTGTTAGCCGATTTTTAATTTGTTAATATAGTAGCTATAGAGATTTTAAACGGTTTTTTAAATATTACTTAAAAGGTAAAGCCTTTTTTTATTAGCGACTTGTTTATTTAGCCGGCTGATAATATAGCCTTTTTAGCTACTTTTTTAACTAAATTAGTTAAAAAGATAAATTATTAAAAGGCTAAGATTTAAAAGTACTTTAACTTTTAAAGGGATATAGATTTTAAGGCGCTTTTAAAGTATACGCCCGAGTTTACTTTTTAATAGTAAGCTAATTAACTTAACTAATTAAAGTAACTTTTTATAGCTACTTTTTAAAAGTATCTTTTAAGAAAGTTAAAGCTTTATATTACTTTTACTTTAAGTTAAATAAAAAAAATTATTTTAGCTTAATAGTGTTACTATATTAGTATTTTGTTTAAAGAGGAATAGGAAGTTGTAAAAGTTTTTTAAGGTATTTTTAAGAAATAGCTAGTTAAGTTAAGTTTTAAATTAAGCGACTTTTATTAAATAGTATTATTAAAACTACGCTTTGTTTATTAAAAGTTTAATTAAATATTTAAGTAGTTTTTAATTTATTTTTAAACTTTAGTTAAAAAGATTAATAAGTTACTTAATTAATTTTTTATTAACCTTTTTTTTTAGCTTTAATAAAGAATTAAACTAAAGATTAGTTAATAGTAATATTATATTTTAAAGTAAATTTATAGAGATTATTAAAAGAGTTAACATAGTATAAAAGATACTTTTTAAACGTTTTAAGCTGTTTAAGAGGAATAGCGACGATTAAAGTAAAAAAGATTATAAACGTTAATATATAGGGAAGTTTAAAGGTAATTTACGTTATAGTTTATTTAGTTACTTTTATTTAAGTAACGTTTATAGTAATTTTAATAAACTTAGTAGTAACTTTAATAAGCTAGCTAAAGATAGCTTTAACTATTTTTATCATAATAAGCCTAGTTACTTTTTATTTAATTATTTTAATAAAGTAAAAGGGAAGTTAGTTATAGTATAATAAACTATTAGTTTAAGAAATATTTAAATAAGTTTAAAGCAGACTTTACTTTAAACTTGCCTAAAAAAATATTTTAATGCTTATAACTATTTACTTAAGCTATTTTAAATAAGAAACGTTACATTAAAATCTTAGTAAACTTAAATAATAATATAAAGTATCACTTAGTTAGTTATTTATTTATATTAACTTACTATTTAAAATAATTTTATTTAGCTTTACGACTTTTTTAAAGTATTAATAGAGACTTAGTATTAACTTATAAGGTATAGCGTATACTTTTTTAACTTATTAATAGTTAAAGACGTATTAAAAAAGTTATTAAGTATTGTTTAGTTGTTAAACAAAATGTTAACAAACACTTTACTATATTAAAAATACTAATATTTTAGTATCTTTAAATAACTTTTAACTTAGTTAAAAAGATATAAGAGTTTAGTTTTAAGACTTAAAATATTAAGATTATTTTTTTTTAAAGTTTTAAAAAGAGCCTTAAGGACGGACGGTATATTACGTTGTTATTTACAGTTAAAACTTTTTATTATTGAATAAAGAGAACTTAAAAGTAAAGCTAAATATTTATATTAAGCTTCCTTTAAAGTTTTTAAAGTTTAAAGACGTTTTTTAAGTTAATAGCGTTAGTGTTATACTTGTTTATAAAATAACCGATTATATAATTAAGCTAATAACAAGAAAGTAGCCTTTATACAGGCTAATTTACTTTTTTATATAAAAAGAACTAGGCGTTTTTAAAGAATATTTAAAGGATGCCTTAGTTAAAAGGCAGATTTAAAAATTTTAAAGATTAATAGGCGTGTTTATTTTATTTATTTTAAAGGTTAACAGATTTTTTTAGTTTTATATTAACTATTATAGCTTAAATAACGTAACTATTAAAAATTAGTATCTTTTATTACTTATTAAAGAGATTTTTAAGAGGACTTAGGGTGTTTAATACTTTATTAAGTTTAATATTAAGGATATTTATTATCAGATTTATATTATTAAAGGTAATAAGTAGAAAACTGTTTTTTATATACGTTATAGCTACTTTAAATATTTTATTATACTTTTTAAGCTTATTAACGCTTTAGCAACTTTTTAAAACTATATTTATTAGGCCCTTTAAGGTTACTTTAACAAGTTTTATATTGTTTATTTAAATAATATTTTAATTTTCTCTTAAACTTAAAAAGAGTATATAAAGTATATAAAGAACGTCTTTTAACGCCTTTATATTATAGAGTTGTTTACTTATTTTAAAAAGTACGAGTTTTTTACAAAGAGGTTAATTTTTTTAGATATATTATTTTGTTTAAGGTTGTTTTAATAAAACTTTTATATATTTAAATAGTTAAAGAGTAGCTGATTTTAGTAATATATTACGACGTTTAAGTTTTTTTTAACTTTTGTAACTATTATTAGTAATTTATTTATAAGTTTATAAAACTATCCGCTTTATTAACAGATTTTTTTAAAGGATTAATTAACGGTAAAAAGTTTAAGAAGGCTTTTATAAAACTTTAAGAGGTTTAGGCTGTTAAAGCTGTAAAAGTTATATTTAAGACTACTTTTATTTTTTAATATTACGACTTATATTTGTTAATCCGAATTGAAACTAACGCTTTTAAGTTTATAATAGTAAAGATTTTTTTATAGTATTTTAAAGATAAGCGGTAGTATTTAATTACTTTTTAAAGTAAAAAATTTAAAGGCGCTAAGACTTAATATTATATTATTAACTAAGAGATAATAATGACTATTATATTTTTTAAGGAACGGTGTTATTACTTAAAGGGAGTAAAATATAAAATTAAAGTTTTTATAAATTATTAAAACTTTAATAGATTTATAAAGTAAACTTTGTTAAATTACTAGTAGGTTTATTAGCTTATATACTTAAATCTGTTTAACTTTATTATTGTTTATAGGTTAAGAGTTATAAACTTTGTTAATAGGTTATTATAAAGGCTAAACTATAAAGGATATAAGGACGACTAAGATATTTTGTTTTTATTTTAACTAGTAAATTAAAGGAGTCTAAGTTTTTTAAAAGATTATTTAAGATACTTTTAACTAGAATTATTAACTTTAAGATAAAGGCCTTAACGTTAAGAGAGATATTTAAAATTAAAGAAACTTATTTTAAGGGACGTTTAAAGCGCGTTTTAAACTAAGGGTAGTGTAAAGCGACGTTAAAGGATACCCGTGTTAAGGAACTCCTGCCAGGGCTCCCCGGACAAGCCTCAGCAAGTCACATAACAAACCCCTCGCACGTGATTACGTTACGCCACCTGCGCTACCGAAAGAGCCCTACAGGGACTCCTTAAAAAACCCTAGGCTATTCGACTTAATCCGGCCTTTTTTATATTAATAGCCGTGTAAGACTATATAAGCGACTTACTTTCTTTAAATAGAAGTTTAGCCTATAGTATATGTTAAGAATTTTTAGGAACGTTTTAAGAAGACGTTATCCCCTGCTTCTCGACTGTAAATAGTTAAGAAGATAAAAGCTTTTATTTAATAAAATAAAGACCTTTTTAACTAAGTAAAACAAAGTATAACCTAGAAAAGGGAAGACTTTTAATAAAGTTTTATTCTTTTTATTTTTAGTTTTTTTTATTTTTAAACTTTTTAAAAAACCTTCGGAAAAACCTAAGGACTTTTAGTTTTTAATATAAATATTTTTATTTTTCTTTTTTAAAATAGACTTATGTTTAGTTAAAAGTTCTTGTTTTTAACTTTAACTAATACCCTTTGTTTTTACTGTTTTACTTTATTATCTATATTTAAGTTTTATACCGTCTTTATATTATAAGAACCTTTTTTTTTTTTTTTTTTACTCTTTACCCTTTACTTAAATATAAAATTTTTAATAGTTTTTAATAAAATAAATCTTTTATTTTTTACTTTATTATTATTAATATACTTAAAGCTTTACCCTTATTTTTATATTATAATAGCTCCTTATTATAATACTTACTTTATTAACTATACCTTTAATAACAGACCTACAGATACCCTGCTAATCGCCTCGGCTAACAATATAGCTTTTATTAAAAGAGCACCTTTAACCTTTAACTTAATAATTAATAACTTAAAAGACACTTTTAAAAAGGTCTTAAAAAAAAATCTCCCTCCAACTAACCCTAAGTCTACCTATTTAACAGCCTTAAAAGTTTTAAACAGTCCTTTAAACGCTACTTTAAAGGTAAAACCCTCTTTTACTAACAGTCTACCCGCTATAACAGCTAAAAACACTACTTTACTAGTTACCCTTTTAACAAAGTTAGTCGAAAAAATAAATTATTAAAAGGCTAAACTACAAAAACACTTTAACTCTTAAAAAGATATAAACCTTAAAGCGCCTTTAAAGTATACGCCTAAGTTTATTTTCTAATAATAAGTTAAATAACTTAAATAACTAAAACAGCTTTTTACAGCCGCCCTTTATAAGTATCCTTTAAAAAAGGTTAAGCTTTATATTACTTTGGCTTTAAGCCGGATAAAATTAACTATCTTAATTTAGTAGTGTTACTATATTAATATCCTTTTTAAAAACGAATAAAAGGCTATAAAAGTTTTTTAAGACATTTTTAAAAAGTAGTTAGCTAAATTAAGCTTAAAATTTAGTAATTTTTATTAAACTATATTTATAAAACTACGTATAGCGTATTAAAAGTTTAATTAAACTTTTAAGTAGTTTTTAACTTATTTTTAGACCTTAATTAAAAAAATTAATAAATTTTTAAACTAGCTTTTTGTTAACCTTTTTTTTTTTAACTTTAATAAAAAGTTAAAGTAAAAATTAGCTAACAGTAATATTACGTCTTAAAGTAAACTTATAAAAATTATTAAAAAGGCTAATATAGTATAAAAAACACTCTTTAAACGCCCTAAGCCGTTTAAAAAGGGCGGTAAAGATTAAAGTAAATAGGACTATAAGCGTTTACGTTTAAGAAACTTTAAAGGCAACTCGGGCTACCCTATACGCCCTACCTTATACGGTAACTCCCGCTTAGGCTATATTAATAATAATCTTAATAAAAACGGTAACTTAAGTAAGCTAGTTAAAGATAGCTTTAACTATTTTTACTGTAACAAGCCTAGTTATTTCTTTATTAACTACTTTAAAAAAGTAAAAAGTAAACTAGTTATAGTTTAGTAAACAATAACTTTAGGAAAAGATTAAGCGAGCCTAAAGATTTCTTTACTTTAGGCTTGTCCGAAGAAATACTTTAGAGTCTATGTTTATTTACTTAAGCTACCTTAAATAAAAAACGTTAAATTAAGATTTTAGTTAACCTAGATAGTAATATAAAGTATAACTTAATTAGCTACTTATTTATACTAGTTTACCGGTTAAAACAATTTTATTTATCTTTATAGCCTTTTTAAAGTGTTAATAGAAACTTAGTACTTACTTATAAGGTATAACGCGTGCCTTTTTAGCTTATTAATAGCTAGGGACGTATTAAAAAAGTTATTAAACATTACTTAACTATTAAATAGGTTAATAATAAACACCCTATTATACTAAAAATATTAATATTTTAATACTTTTAAATAACTTTAAACCTAGTATAAAGGACGTAAAAGTTTAAGCTATAAACTTAAAATATTAAAATTGTTTCTCTTATAAAATTTTAAAGAAAAGCTTAAGGATAAACAGTATATTACGCCGTTATCTACAGTTAAAACCCCTTATTACCTAATAAGGAGAACTTAAACAGTTAACCTAATATATATATTAAACTCCCCTTAAAGTTTTTTAAGTTTAAAAATGTTTTTTAGGCTAATAACGTTAACGTTATACCCGAGTATAAAGTAATTAACCACTTTATCGAGCTAATAGTAAAGAAGCAACCTTTATATAGGCTTATTTACCCCCTTTTTTAAAGAAAGTTAGGTGTTCTTAAAGAATACTTAAAGGATACCTTAACTAAAAGATAAATTTAAAAATTTTAAAACTTAGTAAGTGTTTTTATTCTCTTTATTTTAAAAACTAACAGTTCCTTATAACTTTACGTTAACTATCGTAACTTAAACAACGTAACTATTAAAAATTAATATCTATTACTACTTATTAAAGAAATCTTTAAAAGAACCTAAGGAGCCTAGTTCTTTATAAAGCTCGATATTAAAGATACTTACCACCGTATCTATATCGCTAAAGGTAATAAATAAAAAACAACGTTTTAAATAAAATATAGTTACTTTAAATATCTTATTATACCTTTTAAACTTATTAACACCTTAACAACTTTTTAAAACTATATCTACTAGGCCCTTTAAAAATATCTTAATAAGTTTTATATTACTTATTTAAATAATATTTTAATTTTCTTTTAAACTTAAAAAAAGTATATTAAGTATATATAAAACGTCTTTTATCGCCTTTATATTATTAAGCTATATACTTACCCTAAAAAGTATAAATTCTTTAAAAAAAAGGTTAGGTTTTTTAGATACGTTATTTCTTTTAAAGGTGTCTTTATAGAATTTTTACGTGTTTAAACAGTTAAAAAATAGCTAATTCCCGTTACCTACTATAACGTTTAAGTTTTCTTAAACTTTTATAATTATTATTAGTGTTTTATTTATAAGTTTACTAAGCTAGTAACACTATTAATAAAGCTCTTTAAAAAGTCTATTAACAATAAAAAGCCTAAGAAGGCCCTTATAAAACTTAAAAAGGTTTAAGCTGTTAAGGCTTTAAAAGGCGCTTTTAAAAAAGCCTTTATTCTTTAATATTACAACTTACGCTTACTTATTTAAATTAAAATAAACGCCTCCGGGTTTATAATAGCGGGGATCCTTTTATAAAAGACTAAAGACAACTAGTAATATTTAATTGCCTTTTAAAGTAAAAAGTTTAAAAGTATAAAGACCCGCTATTATACTACCGACTAAAAAATAATAGTTATTATTATATCTTTTAAAGAATAGCGTTATTACTTAAAAAAGGCTAGGTATAAAATTAAGGTTTTTACTAACTATTAAAACTTTATTAAATTTATAAAGTAAACTTTATTAAACTATTAGTAGGCTTATTAACTTATATATTTAAATTTGTTTAACTTTATTGTTATTTATAGGCTAAGAGCTATAAACCCTATTAACAGACCCTTACAGAGGCTAAACTATAAAAAATATAAAAATAATTAAGATATTTTTACCTTTATCTTAGCTAATAAATTAAAAGAGTTAAAGTATTTTATAGAATTATTTAAAACTACTTTTATTAGAAATATTAACTTTAAGATAAAGCTTTTAAGATTAAGAAAGATACCTAGGTCTAAAGATACTTTTTTTAAGGGACGCCTTAGGCGCGCCTTAAACTAAGGGTAGCGTAAAAAGACGTTAAAAGATTCTCCTTTTTAAACTACAGTAGGCTAAAAGTTTATAGTAAAACAGCGCCTAATTAAAGGACTTTAACGTATCTTTAAAGGTTAAACTAAACACCGTATAAAAAGTTTTATTAAATAAGTAATGTTTACTATAATAATAGCCGTAGTAGTTAGTTTAACGGCACCTATAGAGCTAAAGATTAACGCTCCGCTTTTAAACTTAGTTTTTTAGGTTTAAAAGTATGACTTTAACTATTAAGATATTTTATAGGACGTCCGCGAGAAGATTAAAAGGTATTAGTTAATTAGTAAGGACAGTCTTATTAAATATTTAAGAACCCTTTAAGTTTTTTTAAAGGAAATATTAAAAAAAGAAATCTTATAACAGTATTATAACAACTAGTTAATAAGGTATTTTAGGGCTAAACAGATTATTACCCTTTTATGTAAAAAGTTTTTTTAAAAGGAACTAATAACTAATATTAAATAGTTTATAAAATTTTATAGTATTTATTAAGCTTTAAAGTTTAAATAGTATAAACTTTATAGTAAGCTTTAACTTTTATTAATCTTTAATAGTTTTTTTTAAGAACTATCCTTAAATTTTATAATAAAACTTCTTTTAATTTTTTATAAAAGAAAAATAGTTAATATAATCTTTATAATAGTTAATTAATTTTTTAAATTAACCTATTTTATTTTAGTATAGACTATTATTACAGCGTTATAGCTTATAAAAACTTTAATAACTAAAGTTTTTTTATAGTAAGGAGTATTAAAAGAAATAGTTTTAAATAAAAGAGTAGTTTTTACTAGTACTTTTTAAAGAAAACTTTACTACTATATAAAAATTAAATAACATCTGTTTATAGTGTTTTACTTATAAATAAACGGGTAAATAAAAAGGATAAACTAAACTTTAAAATAGTATCTCTAGTACTATATAAGAGACTCTTTAAAGAACTAGGTTAACCTATTATTTATAAGTAAGTTTATATATAATAACGTAGTTAACTAGTTTATTAGTTTTTTACTGTATAAAATAGTTTTTAAGATAGACTTTAACATTTATTTAAAGGCCCTTAAGGTTACTTTTAAAAGTTTAATACCCGCGGTTTTAAACTGGTTAAAAAAACTATTATAGTTAAGAGAACTAGCAAAGAAACAGTTATAGTAAACGTAGAATAGTTAAAAACGTTACGCCGACTAAAAGTTATAGTTAAAAGAATTTTTTATTAGTTAACTAGTTTTTCTTTTAATAAAGAACCTTCGACTTTAAGTTTTTTGTAAGTTTACTTTATAATTTATTAGACCTTTTTAAATCTTAAAGAAAGTTAGTAAGTAAGTGTACCGGCTTGCCCTTTTGTAGTAATTATAACAGCTATATAACGTGTTTTTAGTTATACTACTAGAACTGTAAAAGAAATAGTAAAAGGATTTTAAAATACTTTTAATACTTAAGTTAAAGGACGATTAAAAAATATAAAAAGTAAAAGATATTTTAAAAAAATACCGCTATAAAGGCGAAGACTTATTCTTAATTAAATAAGCTAGATAGCCTATTAAGTATAACTAGTAAGTTATTTAGGAAAACTTAGCCGCTTTAAAACTTTTAAAGAAATTTAAAAGAAAGTTTAAACAGGGTAAAAAAAAAAGTATTAAAATTAGTATATATACTCTTATTAATTTTTAAAATTAAATTAAATTTTACTAAAAAAAATATAAAGGTATATTACTCCGTAATAATTTTTTATTAAAAAAAATTAAAAAGATAGTAATAAAAAACTAAAAAATTATAAACACTCTTAAAAAAGACTTAAACGTTCTTTAAGCTAAAAGCCTTATATAAAAGATAAAAGTCTTTATTAAATAACTTGTATAGTAAAGTTAAAAAATTATAACGTATTATAGTTAACGCTTAAAAGACTTTAATATAGCTAGGGAAGCTTTTAAACAGGCGTAAAGTACTAAGGTAGCTACTACGGATATAAACAGCGGTACGTTTAACTATAACTAATTAATAGTATTAAACTTTAGCTTATAAAAAGGGTTAATAAACTAATATCCCTTAAAAATATTTAAAAGGAGACTATAAAACTTATTTACTTAATACCGCAAAAAGTAATAATCTGTTATATATGTTTATACTGTATATAACTTTACTTTATATAATAATAAACGTCTTAAATAACTTAATAGTAAAACAGTTTTAAGGTATTATTAATAAAGTATTAAAAGTAAGACTTATATAAATCTTTAAAAACCTAAGTAGTTAAAATTAAAATATAAAAATTATTAAGTATTATAATAAAAAACTATTAAAGTTAACTTTAAAATTCTTTTAAAAAATAAAAAAAAAATAAAAACTTACTAAGGTATACTTATTTTTTAAATAATAACAACAGAAATAAATAGTCCCGCCTTTATAAAGCGTTAAAAAAGGCTCTTAAGTATCTAGCTTTAAGTAAAAATTTATTTTAAAGTATAAAGAGTAAAGCTGTAAGCTTAAAAGCTTAGGAGGCTTTATAGTTATAGCGTTAACTGTAAAACTGCCTTAAAAATTACTTAAAACTATCTTAATAAGGCTTTTAGTAAAAGGTATAATTAAAGGAGTGTTAGTAGTATCCGTGCTGCTATTAAAAACGTTAGGGGCCTTTTTAACGTATAAATTATTAGCGTTAATTAAAATTTATATATTAGAGGGTATAAGGGTAAACAGGGCTATAGGATTCTTTAAGTTAGCGTCGCCTTTTTTTTAACTTTATTGTTTGTAGCCTTTTTATATAAAGTAGACGTTACTTTTTTACCTTTGTTTTTAAATTCCTTTAAAACAAGCTAGCGACGCGCCGTATAAACTTAAGTACGATAAATAAAAAAGCTAGTATTACTAAACACAGCCGTAAGGAAACACAAGTTTTTAAAGGTCTTTAAGGCTATACTTAAAGCACCCTAGACTAAAGGCAAAATACTAGCGACAGGCGTAAAAGTAAATAAACTTATAAACTTAAGATTATTTTAAAAAGGATTAAGGACTTTATTAAGGGCTTTGTCGTAATTATTTACTGTATCTGTAAGGATAATAAAAATAGGTAAAATAGAAACTTGCGTAGGGGGATCTTAAGGACTAGTAAGGGCCTTTATAACTTTTATAGTTTTAGTAGTTTTATAAGCTTTTTTAGTGGCCTTTTTAGTAACGTGTACTACTTTTTTTTTTTTTTTTTTTTTTTTTTTTAAATTTTTG
>JAGKRZ010000279.1:0-33353 GCA_020002355.1 Intubia oerlemansii
GGGGGGGGGCGGGGGGTGGTTAGCAAGGAGGGGGGAAGAGAGAGAGAGAGAGAGAGATTGCAACGACTCACCTTTCCAAAGTGGACTTCGTCAAAGACGACCTCGTTGGGGTGGCTGATGCCCCAGAAACGCGTGACAAAGGCCAGCGCCGTGATGACGGCACAGCCAATCTTGTACTCGATCTCGGAGCTGGCCTTCTTTGTCGCCTTGACAGGAGACGACTGGCCGCGCCGAACATCGCTATCCGAGTCGGAAGCGCCGGTGTCCTTCTTCTTGCTGCTGCCAACCACATTGCGCTGGCGCGCCTGGGAGCCCTGAGCAGGCGTGGCCGACGAAGTAGCCGACGACGCCATGGTGGGCGGAGCGGATTGTCGAGAGAGAGTGTCGAGAGTGTCGTGAATTCAAAAGGTTAAAATTCGTCAAAATCAAAGTGTTTAGCAAAAGAACCCAGTCGACAACAGGGTTTGCTAGACAATTGGACAAGGTGATGCAGAAAAAAATAAAACAATAGGAAGCCGTTAAAGAGTGACGAAGAAATGAAAAAAGGCGAAACTGTTGGGGAAAAGAAAAAAGACGCCCAAAAAGAAGAAGCAAAAAGAAGAAGAAAGAATTAGAGAGACGTCGAGATCTCGTAAAAAGGACAAAGCCGGGAGAAAAGAAAGAGAAGGGACAAGAAAGGCAGGAGCGATGAAGACAGGGACAACGTGCGGAAGGTGAGACCCAAGCTTCGCGATCCGTGTTCAGAAGGAAGGAACGAAGGGGCACTGCAGAAAAAGGGGACAAGCACGCGTTTCTGCGGGCTGCTATTGGCTGTTAGCGCAGAATACGGGGGCCTTTGTGGCGTAGGCTAGCAAGCGTGGGAACGAGCTACGTGTACGAAGCATTATCGCGATAAGGGGGTGGGAGAAGACAGGGGGAGAAGGACAAGACTCAGATGAGTTGACGTCAAGAGTTTTCGTCTTGGGCCTCTTCTTGTGTAGCCTTTTTAGGCGGTGAATTACGGAAAAGAAAAAAGGGGGGAAAATTGAGCGACTCGCGCCTGCCTTTTATGATCGTCGCGTTGCCTGCTCCTGCCTTTTCTACGGATTATGGCGTGAGGACAGTTGGCGTTCGTCCACGCGGGAAAGCGCGGTCCAGCTCCCAGCGCGGCAAGGATAGCGCGGTCCAAGCTCCTTCCCTAAAGGGCGCGATAACGATAAGACAGCCGGAGCGCGGCCGGGACATGGCGGGGCAGTGTACTTTGAGGGCCATGAGCAATGGTGGGTGTGAAGGGAGACCTGTACGAGCAGATGCAGATGAGATGAACTGCCAAAGGCGAAGAGACATGAATATCGCTGAGACACAAAAAAGGAAAGAGCCATGTATGCATGGTCTTCCGTAGTGAAATTGTGTAAGATACAAAAGCAGGAGGTGCGACAGCTTTGCCCCACCGCCGCAGACTGACGCCGATGCACGGAGGGCAGGTGCGGTACACGAAAAGAACCACTGCCAAGCAGATAGCAGCCCCGTCCGGGAAGCAGTGGGTAGCGACGGCCCATGCAGAAAGCGCGGCACCCTATCGGCCTAGTAGAGCTGCTACTGCCGTACCTTCCATCGTTATATCTTTCTCTCCACTTTCGTGTCTCTTTCCGTCTTTTCCTCTTTCTCTCTTTCCCTCTCTTCTTCTCCGTTTCCCCTCTCTTTCGCGTCACACACGATCGATGTTTAACAACTCTGCTCGCCTTGCATCTCGCTCCATTCTCCGATCCTCGCCGGTCCTCGCTCGCTCTGTTGCCCGCCGTCTGACAGCCCCGACCCCGCGTCTCTTTACATCCACGACTTTCAAAATGTCGCAGTCCGTCGTCTTTACCGAGGAGGCCGCTTTCCGTGAGTTGAAGCGATGACGACGATACCGTGTTCGTGAGAGATCATTGCTAACCATGATCATTGCAGCCGCCGGTCCTTACGTAGGTCTCCGATACACCTCTCGACACACACACGCACAGAGCGAATACTGACCCCCACCACAGTCGCAGGCCATCAAGACCCCCTTTGCCATCTTCTGCTCGGGTCAGATCCCCGCGGACAAGACGGGCAAGCTCATTGAGGGCAGCATCCAGGACAAGACGGCCCAGTGCATCAAGAACCTCGAGGCCGTCCTCAAAGCTGCCGACTCGACCCTGGCCAAGGTTGTCAAGGTCAACATTTTCCTTGCCGACATGGGCGACTTTGCGGTGAGTGAGGCGGGGGGGGGGGGGGGGGGGGATCGATGGGTTGGTGACGACTCGGTTGTGCTAACTTTTTTCCCTCCAGAACATGAACGAGGAGTACGCCAAGTGGTTTACCCACAAGCCTGCTCGCAGCTGCGTTGCCGTCAAGACGCTGCCCAAGAACGTCGACGTCGAGATTGAGTGCATTGCTCTTCCTTGAAGAAGGCGGAGGGAGATAACGAATCAATACAGAAATTACAAAAAATGACAGAAAAGCTACAAAAAAAGACAAACATGCAACAAGATGGCTGTGTAGATGGATGCCATTGAATATTTCCATTGGAACTTTAGGTACCTATTTCGAGACTCCTTGCAAGGCTGAGCATGGCGCAGAGCAACGACAGCACACAGAAAAAAAAAGAAAAAAAAAACACTGCTGCATAGGCGGTGTTGTTTTTGATCGACATCCTGCAGTCCAGCTTTTTTGTGATTTTTTGTGATATGCGAGCTATATGGAGTATGCTGGGCCATTTTACATCCGTCCATTGCCCCGATCCTGGTTTTAGTGGCAGTGATGTCACCGCGGGGTTTGCAGCCGTTTTTTTGCTAATTCTCGGGCCGCCCAACGTGGTCGAGCGATGGACGAAAACCGAACAGACAATTTAAAAGGCCAGACTACATTCCCATTCCATCGGCAGCAGCATTCTTCACTTTCAGACATCCATACATTCCCAATCTTTACTGCTTTGCTTGCCATTGACGGCCGAAAGTCATGGCACCACCAAAGCCGGGCGAGGGCGCCGCGCCGCCGCCGCCTCAATCGACACTCTACAAGGTACGGAGTATACGGTCTTTGCTTCCCGTTGCTGTTCATTCGTGACAAAATTGCCCACCTTTAGGCCATCATGACACCCGTCGTTTTCGTCTCGTTTCTCTTCTCGCTCGCATGGGTTGAGCTGCGCTTCTCGATGCTGCGCAGTCACCACCACGAGGGCCAGCCAACGAGAGCGACCACCGACAGACCTGACAGATGCGACCGCGACCATCCCGACCATCCCGATCAGCAAGGCGCCTCCACGGCCACCGATTGCCCGCAGCACAGCCGCATGCCGTCGTGGCTTCATGCCGTCGTGTACCGTCGCCAGCCGGAGAATCACGTGACCGTACAAGTCGAAGAAAGCAAAGGAAGGATGAGTGATGGCCACGACAGCGGCCACGACAACTATTACCATTCGATGCAGCGGAAGCTGCTCAAGATGGAGACGGACGAGGCGTTTCGCATCCGCACGACGGTGCTGGTTGTGATGGGTGCGGTGGCCTTGGGCGGAGTATGGGCGGCCGTGGCGGGTATTCGCTGGATGGCGGGCTATATGATGGGGTGAGGGGGGGAATGCAGTCATGGAGTTTTTTTGGGTGTATTAGGTGACTGTTGAGCTGTTTTGTAATAAATGTTGAACCGCATGAATAAAGCTGTTTTCCAAGATGCCGCATGGATGTCGCATGAAAGGATGCGGGAAGATGGTTGTAAGCCATGTACCTCTCTGCATAATTTAGCGTGAGAGGTACATGAGAGGTACATGCACTCCATGGATATCGGCCGAAGAGGTGAGATGTACTCCGTAAGAGGGATGATACCTCAGGAGGTACCCCTAGCTATGCGGCTGACAGGATGACAGGGCCGACGACGTCTTATAAGATGCAACCCGTCGTTCTCGTTTTCAAGAATTGCAAAGACGTCACAAATGTCTGCCGAAATAAGAGGAGCGGGAAAAGATCACCGGCAAAGGATACAAGGCAGAAGAATCTTGTGTATCTCTTTTTCCCGCAGTCGTGCTTTTGGCCGAGTGAACTTTGGTTTAACAGCGAAAGCCCCCCCCCCCCCGGGCGCCTCCATCTGCGGCATATTTGCCAAACTCCGGTCCCGACCAGCTCCCCCCCCCCCCGTGCTGCGTCCTGAAACGACGGAAAAGATGCCAGATGAAAACGATAAAAATGATTTAAATTGTAAAACGAATGCGAGAACGAGAAAGCCCACAGCCACGGACCCGACCTGTAGTGCGACACGCAACGCACATTAGGTAGGTCATTGGTCGCACTGGCCGCGTATGAGGGGTGCGTCGTGCCGGCAAAAAAAACAAAAAAAAACGCTGCTGCCTTCTCCGCATCTCGTACGGACATATTCTCCGCACGCGGGAGCAAGAGTTTGACCTACGGAGCACTCCCGCAATAAAAGAAAAAAAAAAAAGCACATGCCAGATACGGAAAAAAGGCCAGCTTGACCATAAAAATCTCCGTATCTTGGGTCTGTTTGAATCACCCCGCCCGCCCCCCTCTCTCCCTCCCTCTTTCTACGAGTACTCCGTAGGTCTAAACAATCGCCGTGGGCCGTGGACCGTGGGCTGTGAACCGTGCATTGCCATTTTTCTCTTTTTCTTTTTTCTTTATCTCTTGCGTACCTACGTCTCCAGCTGGCGATTTTTTTCCCCTGTTGGGATTCTTTTTGCTGGGATCTGATCTCTCCTTCCAGCTGAATGGATGAGTCCTTTTTTTTCTTGTCTCATTCTACGAGTATCTTTTATTTTCAGTGGTTACCTACCTAGGTACCCTTTTTTTGCTACAACTGCCGTCGCATCCACCAAAGGGGATACCTTTACCCATCCCGCACAATCCTTGTTTGCTTTTCCCATCCTTGATAAGTCTCCGTGGTCCCGGGTCCTTGCCGCTCTCCCCTCTATTAAAAGCAGTGGGACCCCCTTCCATCGTTTCCACTCCCAGCCTGCGCTGTTCTTTCCCCAGGGTTCTTTTCTTTTACTTCTTTCACCTCTGTCATCAATCCAGTAAAACTTGTCACATCGTCACAACCGGCAACCATCTCACACACACCCTCTCCCTCACACCATGCCTAGCTATCCTGGAGGCGCCCTGCTGGCGACATCGCTGGTGGCAGCGTACGGCGTGACGGCATGGACGCGGCGCTCTGCTCCGGCGACGGAAGCCAGTCCGTCGCTGGCCTCGTCGATGGGTCTCGTCGGCGTGATGGCCCTGGCCATCTTTGTCGCGCAGAGCCTGTGCTACTTTTTCTACGCCATCGTCCTGTACCCGCGCTTCTTCTCGCCGTTTCTGCATCTCCCGCAGCCCGACGGCAACTCGTTCTTCATGGGCCAGTTCCCTCGCATCCACCGCGAAGCCACGGGCAATCCAGCACGTGAATGGTAGCTCTCTCCCTCTTTTTGTCTCTCTCTCTTTTCTTCCTGCTAACACACCCCTAGGGTCAACAACATCCCGAATGATGGCGTCCTTCGGTATCGGACCCTTCTCAATGAGGACCGCCTGCTGATCACCAAGCCCAAGGCGCTGGCCGAGGTGCTGGTGGCCAAGAGCTACGAGTTTGAGAAGCCCCAATTTGTGCGCAACAACCTGGGCCGGCTGCTGGGCGTCGGCCTGGTGCTGGCCGAGGGCGACGAGCACCGGTTCCAGCGCAAGCTGCTCAACCCGGCCTTTGCTTTCCGCCACGTCAAGGATCTGTACCCGGTCTTTTGGCAAAAGGGTCGCGAGAGCGTCAAGGCGATGCGCAAGGCGATGTCCCCGGACGACTTCAAAGTCGAGATTCAAGGCTGGGCATCGCGGGCGACGCTCGACATTATTGGCGTGGCGGGCATGGGCCAGGATTTCGGGTCGCTCGAGGACAACGACAACCCGCTGGCGGCGACGTACCGGGGCGTGTTCCACCAGGACCGCGCGGCGCGCCTGCTGGGCATCCTGGGCCTGATCTTCCCGCGGTGGATCGTGCAGCGGCTGCCGTTCAAGCGCAACACGGAGCTGCCGCGGCTGAGCGCGTTTCTGCGCAAGACATGTGCGGACCTGATTGCCGAGAAGCGCAAGCGGATGGAGGCGCGGCGGGGGGAGGCAACAGAGAAGGCAGAAAAGACCGAAAAGACCGAAAAGAGTCAGCTCGACATTGACATCTTGTCGGTGGCCATCGAGTCGGGCGGTTTCACCGACGAAAACCTGGTGGACCAGATGATGACCTTTCTGGCGGCGGGCCACGAGACGACGTCGGCGGCGCTGGTGTGGGCGGTGTACGTGCTCAGCGTGCACCCGGAGATGCAGACGCGGCTGCGCGAAGAGGTCCGTGCCAACCTGCCGGGGTTGGGGGACAACACGGACGAAAAGGACGGTAATGTGCCCGATGTGACATCGACCGATATCGACCGCCTCCCGTACCTCAACGCGGTGTGCAGCGAGGTGCTGCGGTACTTCCCGCCGGTGCCGTCGACGCTGCGGCAGGCGAACCGGGACACGACCATACAGGGCCACGTGGTGCCCAAGGGCACGACGGTGATGCTGGTGCCGTGGGCGATCAACCGGAGCGAGGAGCTCTGGGGACCGGACGCCGGCGAATTTTCCCCAGAGCGGTGGCTGCAGGGCAGCAGCGGCACGGCCGCCGCGGCCATCAACACGGCGACGGGCGCGCCCATCTCCAACTTTGCCCACCTGACGTTCTTGCACGGACCGCGGAGCTGCATCGGCATGAGCTTTGCGCGGGCCGAGTTTGCGTGCGTGCTGGCGACGTGGGTGGGACGGTTCGAGTTCAGCCTCCAGAACGCGGCCGAGTACGACGAGGCGAGCCTGGACATCTCGGGTGTCGTGTCGGCGCGGCCGCGCAATGGACTGCACGTCTATGCCAAACCACTAGAGGGGTGGTAGGCAGAAGGTCGAGAAGTCGGGTCCATCTTTTGCAAATCTACACAGAGTAAATGTATGATGTAGCGTTTTTTTTTTCTCTTTCGTCTGGCGGCAGCCGCCCTTGCTTCCTTTTTGCAAATGAATTGTCTTGCTTTTTTGAAAAAGTACTCTTGTGATCTTTTGGGTGAGACATACAGGTGAGACCTCTATGAGACTGAAAAAAGACCCATGAGAACCAAAATTGACCCGCGTAAGAGCCGCTGTACTGCAAATGCACCCCATCCAGCTCTGAAGAAAACCCGACTTACACCCCAAAGAGGCAATGCCACTTTACCGAGAAACATCGGAAAGGGATGCAGCGGAGATGAAAATAAAGCACAGAGAGTACTTCTCTCTATCTACGAGGCGCTGGTCACGATCCACGACAAGAGCGCATGAGTAGCACGTCGCCAACAGATGGCCAACAAACAAGACACATGTAAAGTAAAGCACATAAAAAAAGATTGTGAATTGGGCCACAGCTACAGAGTATACTCTGTAAAAGCTGCTTCATCTTGGCCGTACACTAAAAGAGTATCTAGAGTTATAACCTATTCCATCCAATACCAATTTGTTTCCAATCGCCGTGTCCCAAGAATTTCCCGAGTTTCCCAACCTGTTTGCCCAAAATGTCCTTCCATGCCCGAAAAAAAGTATTGTCCCAAGGATATTTCCTCCAAGAAAGGCAAAAAAAAAAAAAACAATGTATAAAACAGACAAAGAAATAAAAAAAACAACGCTGTGCCTCCAATGGTAATTGTACAAGAGAAAAAAGGAAAAGAAAGAAAACAGAAAAGGGGTGTTGTACAGTGTAAAACGTGTAGGGTAATAATACAAAGAAGAAGACAAAAAACAAAGAGAATGAGAGAGAGAAAGAGAGAGAACGAGAGTTCATCTCTTGGCCACACCCACACGACGAGACCGCGCACCCTGCCGCAGACCGACATCGCCGTGCATGACAAGGCTCTTCCAGCGACGGTCAAGACTGTGCCGGTCGCGGCCCAGACTCCGCGCGCACTCCTGCCACTCCTGCTTGCTCAGACGCACCTTCTCCAGGACGAGCTCCACCAGCAGCCGGTCGTCCTCGGCACTCCACAGCGAACCATCCGCGGCCTTTTCCACATCCGTTCCTTCTTGGGAGTGGTTCGAATAGCTCGTGTCGGGAATGCCGTCGGTGTGCAGCGCATGGAAATCGCTCCGCGACAGACCCAGCGGCAGAGATTCCGGGGCGATGCGGGAACGCTTGGGCGTCGACGGGCGAGGGGGGGTAGAGGGGGTGGTGGTGGAGAGGGAGGGTGCTGAAGAAGAGTGAGAGTCGTGAGAGCTCTGAGAGGTGTGAGAGCGGCGAGGCGCCAGAGAAAAGGGAGGAGGAGCGACATACGCCGCAGGCAGCGGTGCACCCAACCGAGGACCAAAGGGTGATGACGAAGAAGAGGACGCCGATGAGGCCGATGCGGGATACCGCCGAAGAGGAGATGGGGCGAGGAGAGACAGAGAAAAGGCGTTGCGCGAGGGGGGGAGGTCTTCGAGATCGCCCTCGAGGTCGCTGTCTTCATCGAGTATATGCTTGTAGTTCTTGCTGCTGTTGTTGTTGTTGTTGCCCATAACATCATGGCGGCCCATATCATCGTGTGCAGGCCGACGGCGCTTGTTGAGACCGCGCGACGGCTGGAGAGGCAGCAGAGTGTGATTTGGAGTCAGATCTTGTGCGGCGCAGGACCGCGGCGGAGTGGTCAGCCGGCCGCGGTGCTGCGTCGGGGGCGTGATGGGCTCAGCGAGGCCGCGGTTGGCCGTCGTGGGAGGCGGCGTGGCCAGCAGCGCCTGGAGGTTGCGGCAAGATGTGAAGAGGTGGTCGAGGCCATGCTGGCCGTGAGACGGGGTGTCGATGTTGGCACCGGGCTGCGGAGGACTGGCGGGCGGCGAGGCCAGCGGTGCAGGCGCACGAAGGCGCGGCTCAAATTTGGAGAGCATCGTGGGAGGATCGTGGGATGATCGTGAGATGCAATGAAGCGAAATTCAAAGAAAACAGATGACGATGTGGAATGTGCAAAAAGAATGCGGCGTGCAGTAGAAAGGACTGCTAGATCTTAGTTGGTTTGTTGACTGTCGATATTCTTTGACGAGAAAACACGAGATGCGACAAGAATGAAGGGATTCTGGCGAGGGCAGGAAGGGGGGGAGGGCGGCATAAAAAGGTAGACGGCCAAGGGCGGAAACGGGAAAGGAGGGAAGAGACGCATACAGAGAGATACAGAGAGACACAGAGAGATCGCATAGAAAGAGCACTCGTTTCTCTTTGCGGAATGATGGAAAAGGGCGACAGGGATACAGGAGGGTTACAGGGAGGAGGGGGAATCCACTTGCGCGACGGGAAGGCAGGGGTGGGTGAAGAGTCAAAAAGAGAAAGAGGGTCGCAAAGTCGCAAAAAAGACTGCCGCAAAGGGGAAAGAGCAGGTGCCAGGTTTCCAGGGGCAGGAACCAACGGCGACGCGTCGCGTACCAGATGTACCAAGTAGCCTTGCATACAATTGTTGGTGTAGGAGTACCTGTCGCGCGAAACGAGGTACATTAAGTGGGTCGGGACATGCAAGCACTTGGGCAGCACGGAGTACATGGGGAGTCGCACCTTCCCTCCGAAGCGAGACCCGCGACGACCTTGTGGGATTGCGGGCAGATGACGAGCCTGGCGTCATTCGCGCCTCTTTCCTCTGCGTTGTCTCGCCAGCACTTCTACGAGTACTCCGTACATGTACATGTACTCCGTACCGCCCCCTCCCAAAAAAAGCGATGCTCGCGATCAGCCAGGGCAAGGGCCAATTTCGGCAACAGGCCGCACCTTTTCTCGAGTCTCTGTTCAGAGTGGTTGTGATCGCTGGTCCCGTTCAGCTTTACACACGCCCCTCCTGTTCTTTCAGTGGTCCTTTTACCCTCTTTGCCCTCTTGGCACTCTCTTTATTTCCTTTGGGAGTGTCCTCTTTGTACCGTTTTTAGCATCTGCCTCCCTCTTTTTGTTCTCTTTTTGTTCTGTTTTTATCCTCTTTGGCTCTTTTTTTGCCACCCCTGCTCCCTTGTCCCTTGTCCCTCCGCAAGGGCACCAAATGTCAACCCGGCCTGAAGAGGTCGATCCGCGGGTCCTTTACGATCTTTTTCAATGATGCGTGTAGACGTATTTGAGTTTTCCTGGTGGGTTTCTTTTGCGCTGTGGGTTGTGGGTTGTGGGAGTACTCAATACTCAATAGCGGGTTTCTGTCCTCCCCGCGCCTGCCTGCAGCGCCCGCAGCGTCCACAGCGCCCACAGCGCCCACACTGCCCACTTCCCCCCTGTCTGCAGAACACTCGAGCCAAGGATTTGCTGCACGACAGCCTGCAGGTGATACGGTCGCAGAGCGGCATGCAGAGCAGCCCGCAGGACAGCCCGCATATGTGTCCGCCGACGTGCAGAAATGCAGCCTACAGTACTCTGCATCTCACAACGGCCATGCCATTCAATATGCAATGCAGCAGCAAAACCTGCAGGGGCCGTTTTACTCTTTTTTTGCAACACTGAGGCTTGCATTGCATTTGCATTGCATTTGCATCCGCTGTCGAGTTTCAGAGCTGGAATGGAAGAAATGGAGATGCATCGATGAAGGAGGTGAAAGTGTTGCATTCCATTCAAGCTATTGCTCGAAAAGTCTGACAGCTCTAGCTCTCATTCCAGCTAGGTACATCGGCCAGTCCGCCAAAGGACCAACCAAGGCCCAGCAAGCACTATCCATGAGCTCTCCATAAAACTATTTCAATCTATTAGGACCGTCCCATCGACGGCTCCACGGTCTTACCCGCGCTGCCCGTCATTCCAATTGCCGGCTGAAAGTAAAAAGTACACGAGGAGTAAAAGAGTAAAGAGTACGTACCTTTTAAAAGCTGGCGCGACTGATGGGCGTTAATTGGCAGCGCCTGGCAGCGTCTGGCAGCGCGTCTGTCTCGACATCTCTCCGCGGAGACAAGAGCGACAAAAGCGCGTCATCAATGACATGAAAAGACAGTGCCGACTCAGCTTTCGTTGGAAAGCCGATCTCTCTGTTTTTTGTCTCTTTCGGACATTTTATTACACAATCGCCCTATGCTTACACTTACACCGCGTCGCCTAGGAGATCAATAGGTAGACAATAGATGGGAAGATCCATCATGCAGTCCCTTGCTCTGCAATGACATCTGCGCAGAATTGTGTATCCCTTGGGCCTTTGCTTTCTTTTTTTGAGGGGAACCTCTTTTTTCGCTATTCGGAGATTTACCGTATACAAGTATGCTCTGCAAAATACGCATACTTGTCTTTACACAATTGCCGGCTCCCTCCCTGGATTCGCCATCCGATCGATCTGACTGCGGAGGAAGAGAGGAAATATGGGCCAGACGAACCAAATAAACTAAATGATGGGCCAAATGATGGGCCAAATGATGGGCCAAATGATGGGCCAAATGATGGGCCAAATGATGGGCCAAAAGATTGACCAAATGAGAGAGGCCTCTTGTCTTACTTGATCTCTTGTGCCCTAGCAGAGCGTAGACTGAGACCTCTGTCTCACAATCAAGCCGAGTCTCTACAGTGACATTTTCTGTTGTGGCGTTGTTTTACCTTTTTACCCTTTACCACTTTGCCCATTTTACAGATGGCCTCTTTATCGACCCTCTTGACCCCTTGTGCGCATCATGATCACCCTTTGGGATTACCCGTTTGGGACATTTTGATTTCTTTTTCGAGTCCTTGAACGCAAGGGCGGCGTGATGGGAGACCAGGATGCCTCGCCAACAGATGGAACAGAGAACAGATTGCATGAGCATGACCAGTGATGACCAGTTGGTGACAGTCCTCTGGCTGTACTCCGTACGTCCTACAAAATATATATTGACCAGGTTTCCCCGCTCATTACTTTTTGCGCTGCATTGGACATCCCTTTCCAGTGTCTTACCTGCAAGTGCTATCATATCATCATCTACAGAGTACAAAATACGTGCATGGGGTCCATAATGTATCTTAAAAAGTAGGTATGATACCCATGAAGACTGGGCGAAGAGTGCGGGGCTCCTCTTTTTGTATGGCAGACATTTTTTTTGGTTCACATTCCTATCGGATATATAACTCATCCCTTGTCATTACCACAACAACCTGTCAAAGGGAGCAAAAAAAGGAGCACAAAAGTCCTGGGTAAGGGAGGACTGTCGTGGAAGTAGGGCGTAAAAACGATAAAGGTGAACAAGGGCGTTGATGACATATAATAGTGACGATAAAAAAAAGAAAAATAAAGGTAAAAAAAAAGACGTAGCAAACACCATACTCTACACTCGCAAAAAAATATTGAGATTCGAAAGTTTTGCTTGTAGGAACAAGCGCATCAGGAATTGAGCCCGATGCGGGGGTCGAACCCGCAACCTTGAGATTAAGAGTCTCACGCTCTACCGATTGAGCTAACCGGGCGTTTGATCTCATTGTTGAAAAAACAGGGGTATGACTAGGCTATATAAATGAGTCACGTGATTGTTGCGCGATTTGAAGCTACAACATGTGCGAGAATGAGTGAGGCGCAAAAGTGAAAGAACCAAATGAAAATGCGCTAAAAGAAAGACGATACCGTCGCTCATATTTTGCCCGTTCATTGCCAGTCACATGATTGAATTTACAGTGGAGAGATACACCGGCATGACGAGGATGTTAACCCCCCTGGTCTCTCGCTTGCGCACATACTCTACAAAGAGAAAAAAAGGTCGACGAGGGGGTCCCAGCATCCTCAAGACCCAGGCAAGGGCTGAAAAAAAAAGAGACCCAGGTGACTCGGACAGACGTTATGAGGTCACACTCTTGGCAGATATCGAAGGCGTGAAAAAAAAAAAGAAAAGTGACAATGACAAGGGTGCAAAAAAAGCACAAAGACCTTTGGAAGACTTTCAAACGAAACGAGGCGAATGCAACCTTTGCAACGACGACAACGATTTAAAACGATTCGATTTTCTTTTATTGCCGCCGCATGCGCCAGAAAATACAAAAAGACAAAAAAAGGTTGAGGGCACTTTATTTCGAACTCTGTGCAATCCCACCTTCTTTCTCCTCATGACGCGAAATAGACGCGTCCTTTTCAAAAGGCTACAAGACGCGTCGCATTCTCCACTTTTTATGCCAGTTCAATTTAAACCTCCCGACCTGGTCGAAGAGAGATACAAGGTACATGTTGTGCAGAGAGGTCGGTACGTTTTGTTCCTGTCATGGCCTTTCTTTTCTTTTTTTTTCTGGTCGTTTCTTTTTCTTTTTCTTTTTGTGCGTGTGGATCTCCCTTTTCGATCCAATCATATAACACGAAGCAGGTCACGACCATCAGCAACGGGATGAGAGAGAAGGAGAGACAGACAGAGGGTCAGAGGGGGCGAGTGCCTGGCAGGCTGCAAGCTGCAGACTACAGACCTTTGTATCTGCATGAAACGCTGCAAGCATGGCAGCAGAGAGTGGTGTGTGCCACATTGTGCGACGAAAAAGAGGTGGTACGACTGTCGAATGTTTTTTTGTTCCCCCCACGTGTGGGCAAGAGTACAAGAGGAGAGAGCACAGAGAGGGGAAGACGGAAAGAGGGAAAGAGGGAAAGAGAGGGGAGAAAGAGGAACAATCTTCAGGGTCTGATTATGCATATTCGCTGCAAGAGGACGTCATACGGTGGTATTCACAAAGTATCGGTGGTATTCACAAGTATCAGTGATATTCAAGTAGCTGCGTTCAAAAAAAGAGGGGAAATACAGTGCTATCGCAAGACACGGAAAATGGCCGAAAAAAGGCGAAATAAAAGACAAGACAAATAAGGTCAGTGCCCGTACAGTTCATCAGCTAGGCCTGCGGCTGCTGGCTGGCATCTGGCAGCTTTTGACGTCCTTGGCAGGCCGGCTGCCCCTCGCCGGCGGCCACGGCGTTGGCCCCCGCGTTGGCTCGACCGCGCTTGCTACCTCCTCCACTGCTCCGTCGCTGTCTGTGGCGCGCCGCCGATCGCACGGGCACCGCCCAGTTGACCGTCTTGCTGTCGACGACGTGCGTCTGCCGGTTGTAGGCGCCCGCCTCGGCGCAGCCCTTGCACAGCTGCACGCCGCACCCGGCCGCGGCGCATCGCTGGATCACGGCATGTCCGCGACGATCGCAGCTGTCGCATGCGGCCGTGCGGACGTGAATGGGTCTCCAAGCCGAGTGGATGTGTGGATGGCGGGCAGGGGGCATCGTCATTGGGGCCATTGGGGCCATGACCATCGGGGCCGGGGCCATGACCATCGGTGCTACCGGCGCCGGTCTGTCCTCCATTTCTATCGAGTTGAGAATATCGGCGACGGATGGCAGTCGTGGTGCATCGATTCTGTGTGCTGGCTGTGCGGGCTGTCCTGTCTGTGCTGGCTGTCCTGGCCCCGTCTCGACCTCGACCTTGTTCGTTCCGGCCGCCTGCTCCTAGCGGGCAGCCGCCATCGAGGCGAGGTGATTGAGGGGATGGGGGGAGCCAGCGGTGTTGTAAATATGCCGGTCCGTCTCGGGAGGACCTTGGGCAGGATTCTGGACAGGATTCGGGACCATAATTTGGTCTTGGCTGGGTAGATAACCGTCCGTGCCGTCGGGTCGCGCTCCAGACATCTTGGGTGAGTTCATGATTGACGGGCCGTAAAACGTTCAACAGTGAAGATGTTGACAGCCCGCGATGAATGGTCAACGACAAAAAAAAGTCCATGAGGATGAGACCTTTATACCTCTCTGGCCCAAGACCTCACTAGAGGCAGACGAAAGAAGAATAAAAAGAAGGCAGAGGACGCGTCATGCAGCATCACCATGGCGGGGCGGGCGACGCGCAATGTACCTGCCTTTGACCTTTTTGGGATCTCCATCACGAGCATCCAACAGGTATAAAAAGTAAACATCAGGACAGGCTGACGTCAAGGTGAAGTAAATGTGACAAGAGTTTCCATTGTTCATAGGTTGACCAACACGCTGAGTGTATGAGTGTTCAAGGAAGCGAGACGTGCAGACATGACAAGAACAAGATAAAAACACAAAAAAGAATACAAACTCCATACAACAAAACAAGAATATACACAATGAAACGCAAAGGGGAAACAAACACAAAAAAGCAATCGCAAAACACACTCAGAAACGCCAAAAACGGCCATGCAGCCCCTATTTGACTCCTTAAAAGAAAAACACACAAGACAAAAAGACGACACCGAATAAAAAGACAGTGCTCTCACAATGAAAACGATCCGAGAACTTGGGCGGCGGACTGGACAAAGCCACTGTCGAATGGGATATGGCCATTGCCGCCGGCGTCATGCCTGTCGGCGTTGTTGTGGCCACCGTCTTCCGGCATAGCCCCATCCAAACCTCCCAGTTCGCCCAGCTTGTCGAGACTGCCCACCTCGTCGAGCTCGCCAATATCGTCCTCCCACACCTTGACCTTCTCTGGCAGAACCTAACCGCCATTCTCACCCGCCGCCTCCTCTTCATCCAGCTCCGCCAGCAGCATCGCCTCCAGCTCGTCCTCGTCAACGTCGACGGCCGCTGGCGCTGGCGCTGATGCTGGTGCGGCCGACGCCACCGTCTTGAGATTTGACGACGGCTGTGCCGCGCTTGTCCCTGCCGCTGCCGTTGCCGCCTGCCTCATCCGCGACGTGCTTCGGCTCCGCGACCCGCTCACCGCAAGCCGCTGCCGCTTCGTCGTCGCCATCAACCGACGGCCCCGCACAGATGCTGTCGCTGTCGACCGGTCGCTCTCATTGTCCGTATCGCCATCGCCGCCGCTATTGTGCTTTCGCTTCGACGCCGACGAGAGGAGTGCTGTGCCGTTGGCATTGTTGTTGGCATTGTTGTTCGCACGACGGCTGTTGTCGTCACCATCCATATCAACATCCTCGTCATCATCGTTGTCGTCTTCCTCCTCGTCGTCCTCATCATCCTCCTCGCCGTCGTCTTCGGCCAAAAACATCTCCAGCTCATCGTCGGCAGACCCCCAATCAAACCCACCCAGCTCAATCATGGGGCTCATGCCTTCGTCGCCGTTCACATCGTCATCGCCACCATCCTCGCCGTCTTCTTCTTCATCGTCGTCGTCGTCACCGCCTGTGCGTACATGGAGACGTCCGCCTGCCTCGTTCTCGCTATCGGCATCCGAAACATCGTCCGTGTCGCTGACGGAATCCGTCCCTTGTGCTCCTCCAGCCTGTGCCGACGCCGCTGCCGTCGCCGGACGACGGTCAGCCGGGTGCACATCCACCAGGTACGGCGTCTCGTCCAGATGCTTCCATTGACTGAAACAGTCAATCAGCCAGTTCTGGTTGACAATCTTGGTCGTCGGGATCTGCGCCGCCTGCCGCACCTTTTGTGTCCGCGGCCGGTCGCTGCTGATCACTAGGTGCGTCACCTTCTTGGAGATTTGCCGCTGCAGATTCGCTCCAAAGCTCATCGCCTGCATGCCAATCTCCGACCGCCGCACATCCATCCCCAGCGGCACCAGGCCTGACAGCACAATCGTCGTGTCCTTGAGCACCTCCGCCTTGAGCGCATCCAGAATCTCGCCCACATCAGGCAGCGAGGCAATCTTATCCGCCAAGCTGTCGCGACCAGGCCGTGTCGGCTTGCGCGCCGCATTCTTTGCATCGTACTCCTTGAAGAAGCCCTTGTGCAGCTGCGTCAGGTGCTCCCGAAGGTACTTGAGCTCCGTGTCCTCGTCAAACAGCACACAGTGCCGTGTCGTCTGCGCTTCGCTGGCACCATTGTCGTCCGTGCCAGCTGCTGCTGCGGCGGCTTCCTCGTCTTCTTTGTCGAGCTTCTGCTGCAGGTGGAGGAGTGGCCGGTCCACAATCTGCTTCTCAATCGTCCGCTCCTGCTCCTCCGTCTGCTTCTGCAGAAGCACCATGTCGACGCTGCCCAGCGTTGAAGTCTTTACAGAGCCATTCGTCGGCGCTGGAGACGCTGATGTGCTTTCTGTTGCAGAAGTGGACGTTTCGGTGCTGGAGGATGCTGCCGGCGATGCACTGTCGCTCGTTGTCGAGTCTGCTATCGAAGTCGACGCCGCAGTCGATGCTGGCGATCCCGACACCTCCTTGTCGTCTTTCTTCACAGCGTCGTCCTGTGCGCTGGCAGTGGCGCCCGCAGCGTCTGTCGATGTTGCAGATGCTGCTGCTGCGGCCGCCGACACTGCAGGCGATGCTGCCGCCGACAAGTCGTTGCGTTCGGGTAAAAAGCTCGAGTTGATATCGCCTGTGCCCTTGAAGAAGTCATAGGGGCTGACCTTGATCAGGTTGTGCCGGTTGTACGGCCACACGTCCGCGCGGTCATCAATGATCACCGCCATGTTGGTGCTCACGGGGAACAGACGCTGCAGCGACTTGGCCACAATGCTGCCGTTCTCGTCGCGGCTGATCACGCGGTTACCAAAGAAGCGCTGCTTCGGATCCACAATCTTGGCAATGCTGGTCGCGTACGTCCGCGTGCCCATCGTGTACACGTGCAACTCGTACGTGGTCGAGATGGCCGACAGAAACTCTGCAAGGCCGGGGCGCATCTTGATATAGTAGTAGCAGCCGCGCGCCACGCCGCTATTGCCCTCGTCGAGCTGGAACCGCTGCACGTCGCGAAGCGCCTCGTAGTTGGGATTCGACGGGTCTTGCTGCCACTCGCCAATCGTCGGGTCGATGCATGCGTGGATAATCGTCTGGTCCAGGTCGACGACCAAGCTCAGCTTGCGCTGCGAGAGCAGACGCTGCTGCAGCTCGTTCTCGGCGCGCGTCGCGGCGCCGCGGCTCACCGTCAGGCTCGTCTGGTCGTGCGTCATGTTGATCGGCGCCCGGTCCGTGTCGCGCTGCTCGCTGGCCCAGTTGACCTCGCTCATGTCCTTGCCGCAGATGGCGCACAGCCCCTGGAACTGGATTTCGTGCGTGCACGCCTCCTCGACCGTCGCGCACGAGCGGTCGCGCTCAATCACTTCGCCCACGCGCACGTTCCAGCCAATGAGCTTGCCGTCCTCGGGCGCGTTCCAGTCGGTGATGCTCGTCAGCGTCTTGGACTGCAGCTCGAGCGTCTCGCGGTCCTGCGGCAGCTCCATGGTGTACTCAAACGAGTACTGCAGCACGGGCTCCTGCCGCTTGATCATGTCGCCGGGCGCTTTGTACAGGCGCGTGATCTTGATGGGGTACTTGAGTCGGGCGCCAAAGGTCAGGGCCTTTTCGCCCTTTTTGCCGGTAGCCATCTTGGCGGTCCCGGGCGGTGGAGGATACTTTGTGCGGATATATGTCGAGAAGCGTGTCGGCGGCGTATGCACGAGAAGTAGTGGCGGACACGGGTAGAAGCGCGGAGAAGGCCGCGAAACAGGAACCTCCTAGTGGGGTGTCACGGTCCGCGCAGCTCGAGGAAGTGGTAGTGACCGGCACCGGTGAGCAGTGCGCAGTGGTGGCAAGCTGTGCCGGGAAGGCCGTTTATCGAGCCTGTAGTCGGACTCGGCGTCGGTCTTTGACGGTCGCGACGAGGCCAACGACCAAAAAGGAGGAGGGAGAGAGGAGGGGGGAAAGGGGGGAGCTGTTGGAGCATAAGCCATATTAGTAACATGGAACGGTGAAAAAAAGGCTCAACTAAGAATAGACCCCATTGGGATAGAGAGAAAGAGTAAAAAGAAAAGAAGATGTGGTGGGAGGGGGGCGGCCGTGAAAGAATGCCTAAAGGATGCAGTTACGTCCGTGGTGGAAGAGATGCAATGAAGATGGTGATGGTAGAGTTGGGAGGAAGGGAGGAGAGAGAGGAGAAAGAGACGGAGTAGAAATAAGAGGCAATGGGAGGAAAGAGGCAAAAGAGATGCGAGGCTCCAAAACGTACCTGTCTTGAGAACAGCAACTGCGCTGCAGAATGGAAGGTGCGATGCGTCGGTCAGGCAGCGCGTCTGAAGGAAGGAGCAGATAGACACAGGCTGGGGTGTGTCTTTTGTGTCGAGCAAGGGAAGGCGCGATGCGGTCGATGCAGGCCCATGGCACTTTGCAAACGGTAGGAGGCGCGCAGCAGAGTGAATATACCTCGCTTCGACAAGGCAGGCGCGACGGACCAGAGAGTCGTAGCTTTTGTTGTTCTTTTATGATTCCCCTGGATCTGGCGCCAATGGAGGAAGGCGCGAACGCGGGGTGTGCTTAAACGGGCGCCGTTGAGTCGACACGTGGGAAGTGTTTCGTTTTGGGGTGGCGTGGAAGCGAAAAGGTTGTTCTTTTGAACGAGGAAGGAGCGACGCGCCAGGCAGCTTAGACGGTCTGCAGGTAGGCAGGCAGGCAGTCGCGCCAAGGCACAGGATGCGACAAAAAGTCCAAGACGGGAAGGAGCGTTCGAGATGCGCATGCGCTACAAGTCGCGCAGGCTGAGGGGTCGGTGGTTGGTGGTGCTGTCAAGGTGAGGTGTCAAAAGACGCGGCCAGGCATGAAGCAGTAAAGAAGTGGTTAAAAAGGCGAGACCTTTTGGGGAGCTGCGCACGGGCCCGTTTGCGGCGATCGTACTGTGCGCACACGGTGTGACGCTGTGTACTTGGTTCTGAATAGAAACTACAGGGTTAAAGAAGTATCTTTTCGGCATCATGGACCCGCTTTTCTGTGTTTGCGATCCACCTTTCCAACGCATCCGGCAGTCTGTTCTGGGCTGTGATTGGTTGAAAATTGGAGCTTCTGATTGGTGCGCTTTTATGTGAAGATGGTGAATGAGATGAGATGGCGATATGCCGTGAATTCACGCATTTGTTGTGCTGCATGTGTATGTTTGTCGGGTGAGTGTTGATGTTTTTATTTTATTTTTTTTTCAAAAAAGTATTGATATTAATGAATTTTGTAAAATTTTATCTCGTATTTTTATAGGTTGTGATGGAACGTCCATGGTGAGTTCCTCTATGGAGGTACGTATTTGAATATGAGTATTTTTGCTTCTGGGCATTACTGATAGCCTCGAGCGTTCCATTTGGGCAAGCTGACGCGCTTGTCCCGTCTTTTATTCGGGCAATCTACGACACACTATATAGGTAGGTACGATACAATGAATGGAAGTCTTTGGATTTTTTTGTCTTTGTTTCATTGTAAATATTGAGGCACTTTGGGAAATGCCAATCCATGCTAGGTTCGATTATTTTAGGTACCTACCTATAAGTTTATATAGACAGTTTGTAGTGAAAGCACATTAGCCGTCAAAAGAATTTTGTAAAATCATTTTATAAGTCGCAGGTTGATCTTACGCAGTGAACATTGTTGCATTCACATATATACCTGCAGGTAACCCATTTCTTGCCAAAGTATGTGCAATGTAGAGATTTGGGTATCTCCGGTACACTTTCGGGCGTTGAACGTTCAAGCTCTTGGCCCGATTTGTGCTGCAAGCTGATAGGCTGCAAAGGTGCAGCTTCCCCGGAGACAAGGCCGTTACGTCCGTTTCAGACGTATCCCATGAGATGTTTTATGTCTTGATTTTACCTGTTTTTTATCATTTTATTCTATTTTTTTCGTTGGGTACCTCGATGATTCATTTCCTAATTCGTGTACAATGTCTGCTCTTCATCTTGCTTTATTTTCTGTTTTGTCGTGTTGTTTCTAATTCTTAGCGTTATTAGTCAGTAGCAATTTGTCAACCAGCGCTTGTTTGACACGACGACGCGCAATTCAGACACTTTTAAGCCTAAAAAACATGTGGCCGGCTCCCTGGTGTAGGTGCTAAACAATATGCTCCCCCGACTAAAAAGTACCGTACAGCTTTTGCTCCCTTTTCCATGCAGAGTCTAGGTGCGGACAGACCTAAAATTGACGTCAGATTGACCCACTTTTAGCGGCTTTGGCGTCGGTACCCGCTAATATGTGCCATCTTTTAGAGCTTAATAGGTATCAAGTACCTAAGAGGGGAAATCAAAAGATGGAAGAATACTGGGAGAACGAGGGAAGACGTGAGAATAAAACCATGACTTTATTTAAAAAAAATTGAAAATCAAAATGATTCAGAATGCAACCTCTTCGGCCTGGCCGTTAGTTTGAAAGCCGACCCCGACCATTAAATCCACCGAGGGGACAACGGGGAAAAATGTGGTTAAAGAGGATTCCCGAATCTTTCCTCGGACAAGGCTCGGGCTCGGGGTATATAAGGCCCCACGAGCCCCTCGACAAAATTGTGTTTGGTCTTCGTCCTCATCTCACAAGCTTCCCAGTTCTGCAGACCAACACTTTGATACTCCTAAAATAACATTACCCAACACCCATTCCCCCAACTCATCAAAATGGCCTCTCGCAAGATCCTCGTTGTCCTCACCTCCCACGACCAGATGGGCTCCAGCGGCAGACAGACCGGCTGGTACCTGGTAAGATGGCTTTGCGCTCTGTTCGGAAAAGATCAGGCCATTCCGACCCTTTTGCTAACACACAATGCCAGCCCGAGTTCTCGCACCCCTACGATCAGTTCGTCAAGGCGGGCTACGAGATCACGGTCGCCTCAGCCAAGGGCGGCGAGGCTCCCCTGGACAAGGGCTCGATTGAGAACTTCAAGAACGACGAGTCGTCGGTCAACTTTTTCAACAACCACAAGGACCTCTGGACCAAGACCATCCCGCTGAGCGAGATTGCCGGCGACAAGGCCACCGCCACCGCCACGGCCGCCAAGTACGACGCCCTCTTCTACCCCGGCGGCCACGGCCCCATGTACGACCTGGCCACCGATGCCAACAGCCACCGCCTGATCTCTGCCTTTTACGCCGCCGACAAGGTCCTGGGTGCCGTCTGCCACGGCCCGGCTGCCTTTGCCTATGCCCGCAAGGATGCCGACGACGAGTCGTCCCCTTACATCGTCGCGGGCCGCCAGGTCAACTGCTTCACCGACGAGGAGGAGATCGCCGCCCAGACCGACAAGTTCATGCCCTTTATGCTCGAGACGCAGCTCGTCAAGGCTGGCGCCAAGTTTGAAAAGGCCGGCCTGTGGCAGGAGAAGGTCGTCGTCGACGGCAAGCTCATCACGGGCCAGAACCCTGCCAGCGCCAAGGCTGTTGGCGCGGCCTTTGTCAAGGCCCTGGCTTGAGCTGGATGTTGTTGAAACTGGCCACATTGTTGCTTCGGTGGCCGCTTGATTCCCAATTTGATGACGCTGTGATGTAGATAGTCTATGTAGGCATATGCTCTCAAAAATGCACATATACCTACACATTATAGTCGCATGATGCGATTGCCAGAATAGGAAGTGACGCTTAGAAGGACAATCGCCGAAATAGGAAAGTTCAGCTCACAACGAACGCTGCAGGTTGCGCCTTCCTGCAGGAACAGTATATGCTCTTGCTGCACCTTCCCGACGTGCAAATTACTGCATCGCCCCTTCCATTTATGGAAGTGCATCACTTGGCCCCTGTAGACGAGAGAAAGACGGGGGATGCACTTCTTTCCAATTCTTTCGTCACATTCTGTCTTCAACACAATTCACTACCATACCACACACGCCACCAAGGATGAACGCCCGCCGGTTGCTTCTCGGTCGCGATGAGCCAGTCGTGCCGCTTGACCCACGACAGCGTCAGGCAGCCGTGGACTGCCACATGTACGCGCGAGACCAGGGTCTCGTCCTTGCTCTCGAAACCAACGACCATCTCGAGTATCACTACAGCGTTGAACAAGAGTTGATGGACAACGACGTCTTTTATGACGACAACTATGATGACTCGCATCTGCTGCCACTCGTGCTGCCACCGGCAACGATGAACGAGTCCTGGGCCGTACCGCGCCGTGTCGCCGACGTGCTCGAGCCGGCATGCCACGGATTGGCACCCAGCGCGCTGTCATCCTGCGAAGAGCGCATCGTCCAAGGTGCCGAGGCAAGACAGAGGGCAGCGAGAAGCGACGTGGCCAAAACACTGGCCAGGAAATTGGAGATGCCCCTTTTGGAAGGCGGACGACATGATGCAGACTGTGCCGAGCTGCAAAGGACGGCAGTTACCTTTACTGCTGCGGGCCAAAGGGAACGCGATGAAGGTCTCTTTGCCTTGTTCTGCGAAGAGGACAGCCGCGTATTCACACTGCATGCGGATGCGGAGACATACGCTGCCCAGCTCGAGACGACCATCGAGTCCGAGACGCTGACCGTCTCTGAAAAGGCCATACAAGCACTTGCCACCTTGATGGGCCGCATGACCTGGACCGATGACGACCAGACTGCATATACAGACAAGCAGATGGCAACAGCTGTAAGTTTTTCAGCAGCACCCCTTGCGACAGAAGAAAAAGCTATTCTCATCTAACAGATTAAGCAGACGTTATTCCGCCGAGCCATCTCTCCACCGCTGCCCACCCCTCATGCGTGGGAGTACTTTGTCCCGGACGGCGATGTTTGCATTGTATCTCAGGCATCGGACGTCAGCTCGGGCATTGGAGACGCTCTAGAGGCAGCCGAGGACACGCTTTCCGTCAAGATGCCAGAGCTTTGGGCAGGCGAAGCCGTCGATGCCCAAACGGAAAGCCAAACGGCAACCCAAACGGCACACGAGCGGCTGCAAGACATGCTCGCAGGAAACGTACCGAGCCTGAGTGACTGGATGATCAGCTTCGACGCATGGCCGGCGAGAATGGCCAACGACGGCAAGTACAGCGAGATCAGCGCTTCATTCATGCAGGAGGAGCCAGTGCAGCGCATCAGCGAGACGCCCAACGCAGGGGAAGACGATGAGCAAGAGCTGTTCCGTGCCTGGATCGACGAGTCCCTCTTTGACAATGAAGATGAGAATGAAGCGGTCGAGACCTGCAGCACGCCGCAGCCCGATGCCCAGGCGGTGACGGCCGATATTCTCATGAGCATCGAAGAGAATGATCTTGTTGAGCAGGCGCGGATTCCTATCCCTCCGGTGCCAGAAGCACCCGTTGCAAGTGCTCATGACGGCCTGCACAGCCTGTTTCAGAATATTGGGCGCAACGGTCCGAGCGGTCTCAAAATCGAGCCATGGCTTCCGTGCCCGCTGGAGCAGCTCAACAAGACAATATTACAGAGCCAAACATGGATCGAGGATATCAGCCATCACGGTGTCTTTGAAGCGGATGAGAAGGTCTTCAAAAAGATGGCTGCATGGATGGAGGCACGTGTCAAAATAATGTCTATTATCCGGTCAAGGGCGGTAAAGTCATCTACAGGATTCAAGAAAATGGACGAGCTGGCGCTTCAAGTTCCTACGGGCGATCCGACAAGACCTGTCAAAAAGTCAAAGCCAAAGACTGTGCCAAAGCCTGTGCCAAAACCTCAGCCAGCGTCATCACCATCACCACAGCCGAGAGAGGCAGTCAGCCGTCCAGAAACGAGCAGCACGGTGGATGTCCAGGGCAGCTCCTGGGACAGTCTCATGAACCGCTTTAAAAAGAGAAAGAGAGACACAAATAGCACGGCTGACAACGGCAACAATGCGAAATTCAAAGCACCAGAGCTCCTGATTGGCGCCGGGGCCTTTGCCGGCGGACCAGCGCCACCAAAAGAAGCAGACAAAGCAGAGGAGGAAGAGAACGAAAGCAGGACAAAAGAGGACCAGCGGATGGAAGAAGAAATCCTCGATTGTCCTGCCGTTCCTACGGACCAGCAGCCAGACAGCAGCGGCACATCGCCAGCTCGATTGCTGATTCTTGCCAACGCGATTCCTCGGCCCTTGCGGTCTCAGCTCCTGTCCAGTCTTTCCGGCTCCAGGACCATCATCGAGCGCGACTACCACCAGCCACACCATGCTGGCCTGGCTCCCGAGCCCGACATTGTTGGCGGCCCATCCGAGGGTATCGTCATTGTTCCGATGGTGGTCCTCCGCCAGACGGACAGCAGCCGACGGTCCGTTATGCATGCTCGCCTGGCCGCCATGGCCCTCAAATACGATGTGCTGCACATATTCGTGTACCGCCCGGGCGACACGGAAAGAACGGGCCATGGTGGCGAGGGCACTCCGCGAGCAGCCGAGCTGTCGCCCTCTGATGCCATTGCTTTTGCGCAGCTGCAGGGGTTTGTGTGCAGCAACCTGACGCGCGACCCGGTGCGCATCCGCGTGGCATACGTGACCGGCGGAGAGCCGGCCGTTGCACAGTGGGCAGCGTCCATTGTAGCCAAAGATGCCGCTGCTCCGATGGAAAAGATGGCGACGGACCGCTTCATCGCCGAAGAAGAGACGGCGGCCGAGCTCTTGTTCCGTACGGCAGGATTCAATGTGTACGATGCACAAGTGGTGGCCGGCGCGCTGCAGGAAAAAGAGGGACAGGGCGCAGCGAGGAGAGACCATGACGGGCGACGATTGATGCGGCAGTTTGCTTCCATGTCGAGGAGTGAGCGGACTGCATTTTTTCGTACACTGGTTGGCTGCCAAAAGGCCTTGGACCGAGCGGGGTGTCTGCTCGAGTGAAGCATAAAGATATGGGTGTATAGAATATTAGAACCGAATCATGTCCAAAAATCCCCTCAGCGAGATCCATGGGCTGAAGAGATGCTCCATATTCGTAGGCTGGGATCGCAAACGGCCCGTCGCTGCTGCCTTGATGCAGGACGAAGTGATAGTGTATGGATCGTTTGTGTTTCGCGGATGCTGCTGCCGCTGCTGTCGTTGTCGCTGCTGTCGTCGTCGCTCTCATCACTGCTGTCTTCGCTGCTGTCTTGGCTGCCGTCTTCACTACTCTCTTGACTGCTGGCATCACTTTCGTCCTCACTTTCATCCTCACTCTCACTATCGCTCTCATCGACAGATGGCGATGTGCTGCAGGTGGCCAGCACCGAGCCGCAAGAGTGCATGGCCGCCCCCGTGACAACAACTCCTCTGCCATCATGAGCTTTCCATTGCCACGAGGGATGCTGCACAAGCGAGTCGCCATCGCCTGCACCCGTCTGGCCGACGCGATCGTAGACGACGACTTGGCCGCTGTCGGTGCCGCACCAGACCTCAAAGGACGAGTCTTGTCGGTCGCCGTCTCCGCTGCCGCTCCCAGAGCTCTCAAAGATACCACACCGCACAGCTTGCGCCGTGCGCGCAGAGCGTCCTCCGAGAACGGAGAGCAGCCGACCCGCGCCGCGCACATCGTAGACGAGCAGGCCGTGCGACTTGCGCTCGTTGACGACGAGGTAGCGTCCGCAGGGGCTCCACAGCAGCTGGACGACGCCGTCGCCGGTGATCTTCCCAGACTGAGTCCCAGACCGAGTCCCAGAATGACTCCCAGAATCGCCCGATACCTTCCAGTGGGAGACGCAGGCGCCGGCTCGGGACAGATCATAGAGGCCGACGCCGCGGGTCCATGTGCCGGCGGCGATGAGCCCGTTTGGGCCTCTTTGCTCAACGGCGGCCAAGGCGGAGACGTGACCGCGGACGCCGAGACCGAAGCCGGCGCCGTGAAAGGGGGACGACTCTGTCGGCACGGACAGGATGGGCCCCTGGTTGGAAGTTTTGCTTGCGTCAAAGAGGGCGAGCATGCTATGGACGCCGGCGACAAAGTGGGTGCCGGGACGGGGCCAGAGGAGGGCGGTGGGAGCGCGATAGGCCTCGGTGGGCGCATGAATGAGGGGGTAGGAGGCGATGGGGAGGGCGTTTGTGCCTGGGGGAGTGACAGCCGTGTCATCATCGTCATCACTGCCGTCACTGTCACGGACATCACCCCCCGGAAATAAAGGATAGAGCTGGATGGGACGATCGGCAAAGCCGACGAGGACCGACTGGGTCCATGGGGTATCGAGGGAAAAGTAGGGTGCTGGGGCATACGAAGTGGGCGTCAAGCCAAATTGAAGCTGGCCCTGCGGCTGGATGGTATGGTGGCGACGTCTCTTTGTGCGCTGGCTGCCACCATCATCATGATTCTCTGACGAGTTTGCATGGCCATCCTCATCGTCGTCGTCGGTTGGACGATCCAACAGGTCGGGCGGCAAGACGTTGCTGAGAATGGACTTGGATGCAGTAGCCGTGATGACCGTGGTCCCATCAGCGGACCTAAGAGAGTATCAGCAGATATATCATCTTTGACGAAATCGTTCAAAGTAAACAAACCATTCTAGACTCTTGTAGGCTGGACCGCGATGGAGACGCGTCGGGGCCCATTTCTGCGGCTCGCGCAGTTCAGCCGCTGCCACGAGCGATGCAGATAGACGCGGTGATGGCGGTTCGGACACCAATGGTGAATTTTGTTGTTCCATCGCCATGGCGACTGTTTGGTGTGAAGTGATGTTTGTGTTGTTTGACGTCTGCGATACAGATGATGCGCAGGACTAGCTTTCGCTGAGTCAGATACACGTGACCAATATAAGTACTTTTGTACTATTTTGACAGACTGAAACTGGAGAAAAAGGAAAAAAAAAAAAAGAGATCAAAAAAAGAAACATTCAAAGGAAGTCTCACTTTAAACATATGTGGACCGGCTGGGAATCGAACCCAGGACCTCTCCCATGCTAAGGGAGTGTTATACCATTAAACCACAGGCCCGTATCAGTGGATAAGAGACTTTCTGGCAATGTGGGTGCTCAAAGCGCACGCTGACGGCGAGTTCAGAGAGGTACGGAGTGTGTACATGTACGGTAGTACACGCTAACGGGCAACTGCCGACGCGGGTAATTGTGGAGCATTTGGAGTCGAGGCGATTCGCGGACGATTCACTTTGGCTTACACGCATCTCGGCGTGTGAGATGCAGACAATGTGAGACAGACAGATGGAGAGTGTGTGTGAGGCCATTGTGAAGCTAGATTGAGAAGACTGCCATAGGAGCCTCCATCGTGAGCAATATAGGACGGCATTTTGGTCACCTGACGAGGCCAGCTACTGCAATGTGATGGCAATGGGAGTTTCCGTCTTGGTTTTCTGCGTTTCATATGTCTCAGTCGGTTTCTGAACGAAGGATCATAAATGACAATCTTTTGTCTCATTAAGACGTGCTCCAGAGAGCCGCTGAGATAGTTGGGTCTTTAAAGCAAATGACTGCCATCGTTCACCGCTAGCTAGCAGTTGGCATTGAACTAGGAAGACCTGGTCGATGGCCATTCTATCATGTCACATAGATAATCATCAGTGAAAGCGGAGCTACCAACCTAAAGCTGCTTTTACTTTGGTCTACATAGTTATGATGTCACGTACATGTTCTGCTGCCACTTTGTACACTCATTCATTTCCAAGCATCCAAGCCAGACCGATATATGCTTCATTCAAAGCTGCTTCTTCCAGCCAGCATTTGTACCTAATTCATAATGTATATACATGGATTGCGCTTCCTTTTTTCCACCTCTTCCATCATTGCCTTTATCACTCCGTTGCCTCGCTTACGAGGTGGGGTGGTAGTTGGAAAGGACGAGGTCCTCCTTGGAGTTGCTGGCGTCGAGGAACCAGCCCTTGCTCTGGAGGAGGTCGATGAGCTGGGTGCGGCCGGAGGTGGCGGAGTCGAGGTCGTCGGTCTTGAACGAGGCCTCGACGAGGTAGGTGACGCCGTTGCCGTCGGCGTTCTGGATGGGCCAGATCTCAATGTCGAGCTCGTTGTCGTTCCAGGTGCCCTCGGAGACCTTGGTGAGGACGGGGCCGTAGATGAGGCCGGAGGCGAGGGCGCCGGTGCCCCAGCCGCTGGAGACCCAGTTGTCAAACATCTTGGGGGCGTTGTCGATGAGGAACTTGCGCGAGTCGGACTCGTTGGGGTCGTCGGTGCCGCTGTAGCCGTCCTCGGAGGCGCTCTCGTCGCGGGAGATGGCGAGCTCCTGGTCGTCGAGGTACCAGTCGACCTGGGGGTCGTAGTTGCCCTGGCCCGAGTTGAAGCCGAGGCCAAAGGCGGTGTTGACGGCGCCGTCAATGTCGCCGTCCTGGATGGCGAGGCGCCACTTGTAGGTGAGGTCGAAGCTGCTGGAGCCCTCCTTGTTGCGGATGCGGCAGGTCCAGCCCTGGCCCTCGAGGGTGTGGTCCGCGGTGTCGATGTACTGGACGTTCTGCTTGGTCACGGTGGTGGGCATGGCGAACTCGTCAATGACGGCCGACACGAGGCGGAAGTTGCTGTCGAGAACGACCGTGGGGTCGAGCTGGAGGTGCACCTCGTAGTTGGGGACGACCGGGCCGTCGTCGGCAGCGGCCGCCAGGGCCGAGGGGACGAAGGCAAGCGCTGCCAGAGCGGCGGCAGCCGTAGCAAAGCGGGCCATTGTATAGAAGGGGGAGGGGGGTAGAAGGAGTAGAAGGAAAAGGGAGAGAGATGATGTGTTTGGTAGTGATGGAAACGAGAAGAAAAAAAAAAGGAAAGAAGTGTGTCGACACGACTACCTTTATAGTCGTCGAGACTGCGTTTACTCACACGACACACGCACACGACACCTGCACGACACTTGCACCATCGTCCCATCACAATTGCATCACAATAAGCCCGTCGGTTTCCTCTTTCCCCCTTTCTAGGTACATTCTCGTCTGCTTGATTGGCATATGGGGCAAGTTGTTCGGTCACGATGCAACACGTGCTCGACAGACGTCAATTATTGGAGATCTTATTGGATGGGCATCGTACACCGGGTACTGGGGAATTCATCAGGGGCATGCCTGCATCGAAGCTAAGATGCGATAGGTTGAATGGAATCGGAACGTCGGTAAGAAGACCGACAACGGCTCGGCTCGTTGTGTCTTTCTTTTTTTCAGCCTTTTTTAATTCCAGTCTTTTTTACTTTACCCTTGTTTCTTTTTTTGTTTTTTACGTTCGCTTCCATTTTTTCTTTCGGTCCCTTCTCCATCCCTACGTTGTTTCGCTGAACCCTCGCACAGAGTATCTGACGTCCATCGGTGGCCTAAAATGGAATTGGCGTAGAGATCTGCAGCGTGGCATCGGTTTCGAGAAACAAAAAAAAAAAAAGCAGCCACACGTTAGCCCAGTTGACGGCCACGTGGGGGGGAATTGTCGATTGCCGATCACGTCAACATTTCCAAGAGTGGAGAAATAGGCAAGGAAATGCACCAAATGCCTGTGACAATAGGCGTTGGGGGCAATAGGAGAATAGGAGGATACCGATGCCGAATCCAAGTGGATAAAGTCGAGAGTGCGCAAAAAGGATGGAAGGAAAACTAGACTAAGAGACAAAAAGGAAGTAATGCCGGCTCAAGCGAGCTTGCACGATCGGAGGATTCATGACCCCCCGTGGGGTTGGACAGCCAGAAAAAGAAAAGGTTGCGAGGAGACTGTTTCAGAGTGGATGAGAAAAGTGAACAATTCCGGGTGAGTTTAAGTTCAAAAAGGTTAAAACTAAAAGACAAGTCTATCAAGATAACAGGAAAAAAGACGAAAAAGGTGATATATCACTCAATTCAGACACCCCAGCCAGCCCAGCCCGCCCAGCAAGCCCTGGAATCTTCACCGACATCTACATCTGTGATATGATACCACCATACCCATCTCTCAAGATTTTACCTTGTCCGTGTCTGTGTGAGGTCCGTTCATGTATGTTCACGATATCGCTTCACCATTTTGGGCACCGAGGGAGATGTTGGGTTGGCTTGGCATGGCTGGTATCGCATTCACAAGGGACGTGCACTTTGTAGACAGTATTGTTATCGATAGCTCATGTAAACTTCCGTAGATGGCACCGGAGTTTCCACATAGTCCGACTGCACTCGAATACCATGGCCAAGACCAACGAGGACTCATTGAGAGTTAAAGACATGCCGCCTATCGATGGCCAGAAATGAGAGTGTTCAGTTCATGTAAACAAAACAATATGCACGCTTTCTTGAGGCGACAATAGAATATTCCCATATTCCCAGTGGCCGGAAGCTCTTGAGTGAAAGTGTCCCGCGATAAATGGCATCCTTTCAGAGGCATAGATAACTATGCTATTCCCCATAAAAGTCTCTGTTTTGTACTACTGGAGATGAATAACAGAGAGCCCATTGTGCAATATAATTGTAATGAATGGCACTACAATAGAGGGTACCGGGAGGCGCTGGGCGTTGGGGGCGTGGTCTATGCTGAGCTACGTATTGCGGTGTATATAGTATAGTATCAATGAAAAACACTAAACGCACTATCGACTTTCACAAATGCCAAGGAAGCATTCACGGCAAACATTTCGTTTGTTCAGTTCACGTCTTGGCATTGTTCGTCACAGCAGCTGTTTGGAAGAAGAAGGCGCCAATTTAATTTTGTAGAACAATAATGAAAAGGCAGAGGGTTTTTAGGGTCGCCCACTCGCCAGGAAGGAGGAAGGAGAAAGATGTCATATGTTTGCATCACGCACAATCCAATTTCTTCACCATACGGAGATGGCCCCTTTCATACCTACTTCCATATCACATGTTCACCTGTGGATGAGAGTTTGGATATCTCGCCACTGGAAATACATAGTCACGTGGGTGACATTTCTTGTTGTATATGAAAAGTCTATGACTAGCAAAAATATGTACGAGGGGAGTTCCTCTTGATCTGCTTCGGGGATCATGATTGTGGGAATCCAGCCATACCTCGCTACCAAAGATTCATATTGTTCTTTCACTGTAAAATACACCGATTCGTTTTTGTGTTCCGTCTATTCTGCTTATCATTTTTTTGAGGTGAATTCGCGGCATAAATAGCCCTCGTTCATACAGTCTCTCACCATCCATAAGTGCTACATAATTCCTCCAGTGTCCTATTCAGTACTCGCTGTCTATTGAGTAGGTACCATCTATTGAATACCTTCCATTGAATACGCAATGTTTGGCTTCACGAGATGAGTCATTGCCTACCTAAATGTAAAACAGGGTTTAGAATAAATTATTTCCACGGTACCAACTAATTCACTTGTTTTGTTTGTAGGCGGCTCTATATTGTGGGTTTGTACGACATGAGGCGGCTATTCTACAGCAAATCCACGTCTTTAAAAATAGCGGTGTGTCCAGCCAGTCCCAGGGCTCATACGGCTCATATTTTTACTTTTTCTACCTTCCTGAAGAGGTGGCCCAACTCATCAACCTCAACAGCGATCTTACCGTCCACACATCACGAGGGCGCTGCATTTCACGAGCTTCCCATGCTCAAAGCCTTGGACGTCGCCATGGAAGAGTCTGCCTCCAAGCCGAGGGTCCCCGAAGCCGTCGCTCGGAAGGTCGGCCTCACGCGGAACCTGTTCGAAATGCATTGGCGCGACGACGAAGACGCAGAGGCTTTTATCAACCGGTTCGAAGACGCTGTCTGCCAGCTCAACCAATAAGTGGGCACAATGGGCCAAAAAACCCTGGCTGTCTTTCTCATGACCATGATTGAAGAACACGACAAGGAGGCGTTTACTGATATCGAGTGCGACCAACGCCCGCAGTGTGGCAACTGCCAAGGCCACGGCCACAAGACCAAGAACTTCCGCCACAAAGCGGTTCCCCAGCCCAGCCAGCAGGCCACGGCCGACACGGATGACTTGGATGCCACCGGCGAGTGCTACACGCTCCCCAGCCAGTGCACACACGACCAGTGGCTGTACAGCACGGGCGCCAGCATCCACATTGTCAACGATCTCAAGTGGTTCGTCCCGTCGAGCGTCCGCGACGCCCGGATGTCCATCACGACCGGCGGCGGCACGGTCCAGGCCGGCAAGGTCGGCGACGTGCGCCTCGAGATTGTTCGCGATGACGGCTGGAAGACAACGGTCACGCTTCTGAATGCATACTACTCCCCGAACTTTGGCTGCAACGTCCTCTCCGGGCAGCGCCTTTCCCTGGCAGGCGGCTACATCGACAGCGAATGCCGTCTCTGTCTACGCGACGGCCATGTGCTGACAGAGTTCAAGAGTCTGAGCCGGGGTTTTTCGTTTTTCATCCCTGTAGAAGTGCCTGCATCGGAATCTGCGGCCACTCCGGAGCGCGCCGGAAGATGCCTGCAAAACTGCGCTGCCTGCAGTCGCCCAACGAGAGCGAATGGCTGCTCTTGATGTATCGCCGACTAGGGCGCCGAAGCAATGGCGTTCTCAAGACAATGGAAAGATATCCTGGCTCTATCTGTTAACGAGCTTGAACTGTATCCTAGCTAACCTTGTTCAGTGCAAGGCCTCGGTCCAAGACCGATTGATTAATATACCTTTTATCGAATACCTTTATCGAATACCTGCTATTCAATAACTCCCGCCCATTCAATACTCTCACATCCAGGTCACCCCATAAACGGCCAGGTAGATGTCTTTCATGTTACGTGAGTGTTGTTGTGTTTTTCTAGTAATATAAAGCTCCCATCTCCCCAACAGGAACTTGCCAGTCCATATTTTTCATCTCTCTTTTTCTTTACACATCACGCATCGCGATACCAACTCTTTCCTCTTTTCTACAACGTACACAATTAAAAAACACAACATCACGATGAAGCTCTTGGCATGGCGCCGCTCTCGCAAGATAAGAGGTCAACTTCCGGTCCCAAAAAAGAAATCAAAAAAGAACGACTCCCATGATAGCCCAAACACAACGCAAGACAAGACGTATTAGAGCGAGAATAAAAAGAAGACGAAAAAAGAAACA
>JAGKRZ010000280.1:0-33254 GCA_020002355.1 Intubia oerlemansii
TTCCCCCCCCCCCCCCCCCCCCACCAGCTCTGGATGGGCACGCACCCCTCAAACCCATCCAAGGATGTTGAGACCGGCCGCGACCTGCTCGACCTCGTCAGTGACAACCAGGCGCTGCTCGGCCAGTCCATCACGGCCGAGTTTGGCCAGAAGCTGCCCTTCCTCTTCAAGGTGCTGTCGATCAACAAGGCGCTGTCCATTCAGGCGCACCCCAACAAGAAGCTGGCCGAGCAGCTGCACGCCCGCGACCCCAAGAACTACCCCGATGACAACCACAAGCCCGAGATGGCCATTGCCATCACCCCCTTTGAGGGTCTCTGCGGCTTCCGTCCCCTGGCCGAGATTGCCCACTTCCTCGACGCCGTGGCGCCCCTGCGCAGCCTCGTCGGCGAGAGCACAGCGTCGGCATTCGTCGAGACCGTAAAGGCAACGCCCGAGGTCGAGACCGCCGAGGCCACGCAGAAGAACAAGGAGGTTCTCAAGGCCCTCTTCACGGCGCTCATGTCGGCACCCCAGTCAGAGCTGGAAAAAGCTACGACAGCGCTGGTTGAGCTCGCGTCCAAGGATGCCGACAACTTTGCCGCCGGTGGCGTCGAGTCGTCGTCGGGCGCCACGCTGGCCAAGCTGATCAAGCGTCTGTACGGCGAGTTTGGCGTCGACTACGGCCTGTTCAACCTCTTCTTCCTCAACTACGTCACTCTCAGCCCCGGCGAGGCGCTCTTCTTGCGCGCCGACGACATCCACGCCTACATCTCGGGCGATATTGTCGAGTGCATGGCCGCGTCGGACAACGTCGTGCGCGCCGGCTTCACGCCCAAGTTCAAGGATGTTGGCACGCTGACATCGATGCTCACCTACAACTACGCGCCCATTGACGAGCAAAAGATGCAGCCCGTCGACTACGCCTACGCCACCCTCAACCGCGACGCCTACAGCTCCAACTCGCAGAGCATCCTGTACGACCCGCCCATCGAGGAGTTCAGCGTCGTGCGCACCGACCTCAAGAAGAACGGCGCCAAGGCCACCCTCGACCCCCTGGCCGGCCCCAGCATTGTCATCTGCACGGGCGGTCGTGGCAAGATCTCGGTTGGCCCCAAGGTCGTCGACATGGACGAGGGCTACGTCTTCTTTGTCGGCGCCACGGCCGAGGTCGTTCTCGAGGCCAAGGGCATCAACGACGGCGAGGAGTTTACCACCTACCTTGCCTTCTGTGAGATGGAAGAGCACCGCAGCGCGGCATGAGCTACACGCAAAGAAAAAATGAGGCACAAGAAAAAGTTGCTGTTGTTTGTTGTTATTTATACTTTTGATGCCCTGTTTTACGTTATATATCATCTCGCACCCGCACACAACGGCTGAGGAAATAAAGCGTTTGTTCTATTCTTTCCATTCTCATTGAGAGGTCCCTTTTTGTGGTCATTATCATTTCTTTTTTTTTTTTTTTTTGACTTACAACAACGTGCCCCGCTTTAGCTCCAATGAACGATTCGAGCAAAATGCATCATTGCTGCGCAGCGCTAACAACATTGGGAACAGACAGCCTTCTTCCTCTCACAACATACGGGGTCTCACACGTCTCCAACAATATGGGCGATTCCACACCAGAGCTGGATGCATCAGTACAGCGGTTCTGCCGCCAGTACCAGCAGGCCGAGCCCACGTTCGATATGCCGCCAGGCTCGCTTCTGCGGCAGAACCGGGTGCAAGAATACTTGTACGAGCAGCTCTTCTCACAAGAAGCACGCGGTCCTCCAGAGTACCAGCTGCCATCGTCGTATGCCCTGCGTGTTCTCAAGACGCTTGTCGCCGCCATTGAGGCCAGCATTGACGACTGGGACGAATATGTGAGTCTCAAATTAAGCCCAAGTAGGCCATAATTGGTTACTATACAACCAGGTGTTTTACTCCATGCTCACCTGTGCTGACTGAATTTCTCAGGGCGTTGCCGACTCCCTGATGGAATGTCTGGCTACTTTTGCTGCCAGCGGAAGCTCGTCGACGGCTGTCGCCATGGCTGATGCTACAAGAAAGCAAAAGATCATCTACTACGTTTCTGCATTGGAGTCTTCGTCACTCGCGTCACGGGTGTCACCCAAGATTGCACTCCTCGAAAACAGAGCCGTTATTTCGGCCTCAGGCACGACGGGCATCCGCACATGGGAGGCGGCTTTTCACTTGGGCGAGTATCTGTGCAGGAACCGCTCCCTGGTCGAGGGCAAGCGCGTGCTGGAGCTCGGCGCTGGAACGGGCTACATCTCCGTCCTGTGCGCAAAGTACCTCGGCTCTGCATCGTGCGTCGCGACCGATGGTTCCCCCGACGTCGTCACCAGCCTGCCGCCCAATCTCGAGATGAATGGCTTGAGTGAAGGTCAACATGCCGTCTCGCGCGAGTTGCCATGGGGGCCCAGCCCGCCTGAAGGCTGGGACACAGACGCTGAAGTCTCTGCGGCCGGCCCGTTTGATCTTGTCGTCGGCGCAGACATCACATTTGATGCGCGCGACATGCCCGACCTTCTGGCCACCATTCGATGGTGTCTTGCTTCTTCCAGTCGAGATGCCACCGTGATCATCTCGGCGACGGAGCGCAACAAGAAGACGTTTGACACGTTTGTCCGTCTTGCCGGAGAGGGTGCATTCGTCGTATCGTTGATTGACTTTCCCATCCAGCCCAGAGAGGCACAAGCAGGGCCGTTTTACAGCGACGCGGTTCCCATTCACATTTGCAAGCTGCAGCTAGAAGATCAATCGAGGTAGAAATACACTGTACGACATGTCTGCTCCGCACTGTCTTTGTGGTCCATTTTTATCACGCTCTGAATCACGTGTAATCATCTTAGGGCACGCGGTCTAGATGGTTGGTGGTTAGTCGCACAAGTCGCTATACTAGCGTGGAACATTAAAATTCCGGTCCGACTCGCCTTTGGGCCTTTTTTGGTGCAAGAGCGAAAAGTGTGAAAAAAATAGCGGAGCCGGTCCCTCCTCTCCACTCGATTGGTGGCAGCCCCGAGGGAGACACCAAAAAATCAACCAAAAACTTTTGGCCTTGGAAAAACTCGCATTTCTCCCTCCCTCTCACGTTTCCCTTCATCCCACCAACACATCGACAAATCCGCACATCGACAATCAAAATGGCGGACGCGGCAACCCCCGTTACCCTGCGGACGCGCAAGTTCATTCGCAACCCCCTGCTGGGTCGCAAACAGATGGTCGTGTAAGTTTGAAGTGTGAAGCGGCGGCAGCGCTTCCAGCGACAGGCGGGAACAAACGAGAAGGCGCGAAGGGCCGACGACGACCGGAAACGACAAGAGAATGCAAATCACAAGAAGAGCGACGAGGCACAATATCAGCAAGAGCAACCGAACGACAACACCGACGGAGCTGGAGAGAATCGGCGACGTCACACTCTTCGCACATCAAAAATCAAAAGTCGATGGACATTGGTCTGGAATCTGCCAGACATTGGGACAGGGACAGCAGTAGTCCCGGGGGATGAAATACGACCGGCATCGACAGCAGCTCTCCGTCATCTTGATCCATTCACCCATATGTCCATATCTCAGCTTCGGATCTGCGTCACACAATCTCCAGCATCTGCGTCATACGTTTATCGACCCTTCAATTCGACCGTCGGCCATTGATTCGCAGCATCTTCTCGCTCCCTCCTGCTGCACGCACCATGGTCTGGTCGAACGTGTTCTTGCTAACACGCTGCCTCTCTACAGTGACATTCTGCACCCCGGCCGTGCCAACATCTCGCGTGAGGAGCTCCGCGACAAGCTGGCCACCCTCTACAAGGCCCAGAAGGAGCAGGTCAATGTCTTTGGTCTGCGCACCCAGTTCGGTGGCGGCAAGACGACCGGCTTCGCCCTCGTCTACGACTCGCCCGAGGCCATGAAGAAGTTCGAGCCTCACTACCGCCTGGTCCGTGTTGGCCTTGCCACCAAGATCGAGAAGGCTGGCAGACAACAACGTGCGTTTTTTTTCTCCTTTCTTTGTCTTTGTTTAAGCATAGCAAAAGAACGTCCTCATACTAACTTTTTCCCATAGGCAAGCAGCGCAAGAACCGCCAGAAGACCCTCCGCGGCACAGCAAAGGTCAAGGGTGCCAAGGCCAAGAAGGAGAAATAAACGACTCGCCCCCCCTCTTTATACGCCTCTCCGGGACCGAGTGCAGGGATCTTTTCTTTTTATTCATTGGTTCTCTGTACAACGTACAACATTTTCGTTTATCTCGCAAAAATGGTCAAAGCAATGCAAACGTTTGGGAGGAATGGGTCTCTTTGGGCGTCATTGTTTTGTGTGTCTTGCATGTCTTATTGCCACATGCTCGCACTGAGGGATGCATCATGGGTTGGTTCTTAAAAGCAAAAAATGACAAAATTAAAATAAAAACACTCAGAAAGCCATTTCAGGTGTGCGGGTAATGTGCTCTTTGTGTGCGGGAGTACGTCATATGGCTCGTCACGTCGTGCTGCAGGATGCATAGCAAATGGTTCATTTACAAGAGTATCAACTCGCGGCCATCTTTTGCCTTGCTATAACATTCTGTTGACAATGGGTAACAATGGGTATCATTTTTTTTTTTTTTTTTCAAAACTCATGTTGCCATCAAGCTGTGGCATCCACGGCCTGCAGCACACGAGGTTCCATCATCTCGGAAAAAACAACCTCGCAAACGCCATTGTCCTCCGTCTCGCCATCTGCATTCTCCTCGCCGTCTTCGTCGGGAACCTCAAAGCGGCCGTATATACGCTCGCCCGTATCTTCGTCGTACTGCTTCTCCTGCTTGTCATGGCTGCGGTCGCGCTGAGCGAGGACAACACGCAGCTTGGCACCCTCGTCCTCGGCCGCCAGCACTTTGGCTGTGACGTCCACAATCTGCGGCTGCCACGACGTACTTCCTGACAGAACCCACTTCTTCCAGGTGATGATCGTGCCCGCCGCTGCTTCGCCAAGAGCCAAGGCAGGGAGAGATGACACATTGGCAGGAAGAACCGGAAGATCGGCCTCGGCATCCTTGCTTTGGGCTCCGTCATCCTTGGCCTCGACGTTGACCTTGGCCTTGTCCTTGGCCTGGTCATCGGCCTTGTCATCGACACTGTCGCCATCGCTGTCATCGCTCGAGGAATCATCCGAGCTGTCCGAAGAGCTGTCCGACGAGCTGTCCGACGAGCTGTCGTCCGAGCTCGTGTCGCTCACGTCCGCCACCGGTGCCGCTCGCTTCTTGGCGGCCGGTCCATCCCCAGCCAGCTCCGTCTCCTCCTTCTTGCGCTTGTCGCCTGCCTGCGAGGTTGGCCCCGGCTTGGCAGCCTTGTGCTTCTGTCCTTGACGCACCTTGTCCCACTGCTGGACAAACGGGAACGATGGCTTGTCCAGCACAAAGTTGGCATCGCAGCACTCAACAGCCGTGTAGTTGATACGCGATGCCCAGTGGTCAGGGTGGCCTTCCGGAGGCTGGACTTTGACGGATGTAGCTGCTTCTTTGTCCGCCTTGCTTGCCTCGTCAAGCTTGTAACCTGCATTGCCATCTTTGGGCTGGACTGGCTGCAGTGCTTCAACGGTAGTATTCTTTGAGCCCTTTGGGCCCTTCGAACCCGTCTTGGGAAGGCCCAGGACGGATTGGATCATGCGTTTGCTGGCACCAGCATCGAGTCGGAGCCGCCGCACAGAAGTCGAGGGCGACTCGGCGGGTGCTGAACCGTCCAGTGTGACAGATGAGGCCGAGTGACTAGTTTCAGGCACAGTTGCCTCTTCCGGGTGCGTTTCTTGTGCGGGTTTCTCTGCTGGCTGCACCTCTGCCTCAGACTTGACCTTCTCTTCCGCCTGGGCATCGAGAGCCTGCGAACGCTGATACGCCAGCTTGGCCCGGCGACGAGCATTGCGCTTTTGCGTCTTGCTCAGACCCGAGCCCGGGGCCGAGCCCGATTCTGCCGATTTCGACTCTTTGGGCGCGGTAGACTTTGTGGTGGCAGACGTCGTTTTAGTCCCGGATGCCGAGACTTCTGTGGGCGGAGAGTCGGAATCAGAATCGGAGTCGGGGCCGGATGCGTCATCGCTTGAACTGCTGTCGCCCTCGCCATCATCTTCGTCGTTTTCGTCGTCTTCATCGTCTTCATCTTCGTCCTCCTCGCCATCGTCCTCTTCCTCCTCGTCCTCCTCATCTTCGTCGTAGAAAAAGGCCTCGTAGTGGTATGGGCCACCATCTTCCTTGGGAGCCCAATCATTGTCCTCTTCGTCGCCGTCTTCTTCAAAGGCATCCAGTGCCGCATTCGTCACGCTTTCCGTCGCCTTCTTGGAGACCGACTCGAGCTTCGTCATGGGATGTTTCAAATCCGCGCGGAGCTTTTTGAGCTCGTCGGCATCGATGACTGCATCTTCTTCATCACCGTCATCCTCCTCCTCCTCTTCTTCGTCTTCCTCTTCCACGTCATCATCCTCGTCCTCTTCCTCATCTTCATCCGCGTCGTCGCGGGACCCGGCAAGCATACTAATAAAGACGTCGCCAACATCTTCCTCGCCGTCCTTCTGCAGCTGTGCCAGCTCATCCTCGTCAATGACGGCATCCACATCCTCGTCAGTAGCGGGGTCTTCGTCGTCGATGTCCTTATCATCGTCGTCGTCGTCGCTGCTGTTGCTGCTGCTATCATTGGCGTGGCTGTCGTGTTCTGTACTTGCTTCCGCCTCTTCTTTCAAGAGACGGAGCTCATCTGCGCCAATCTCTTCGTCGATATCCTCGTCTTCCACATCCTCCTCTTCCAAGACGTCATCCTCGTCCTTAGCGTCGTCGTCCTCCCAACCTACTTCCGCCTCTTCTTTCAAGAGACGGAGCTCATCCGCGTCAATTTCTTCATCGATCTCCTCGTCGTCCTCATAGGACGCTTCAAAATCGTCGCCTTCATCCTCATCGTCCTCGCCATCGTTGTGGTCTGGGGCCATGAGCAGCAGCGGCGACATGCTGTCTTGGATCGACCTTTGCAGAATCGAATCTTCATCTTCGTTGTCGTCATTTTCAGGCTCCATGGGCCCGGGCAGCTCGACTCTGGCACGCTTTCGGGGAGCGATTTCAATGGGAGGGCGGCGCAGAGGTCTTTTCAGCAGGGGACGGCCAAAGGGAACGCCGTCGACAAGGTGTCTGCCATCCCGGCTGATCTGGTGGCGGCCGCTCAGGCGACGTTTTCTGATGTCGTCGGATGAAAGAGGGCGGACGCTGGAGGGTCAGTCAATGAAGCAGGTGAATAAAAGGATAAAAAAAGAGAAAAAAAGACCAGAAAACGAAAACAAAATAAAGCGAAAGACAAAAACACACATCACCTGGTCGTCCTTATCCAAGAGGGCGTCCACCGTCTGGTAATGAAGACATTCAAAGGTCGCACCATCAGACGACTGAAGCTCGACGGCATAGTCATCCAGGGCCCATGTTGTGCTCTCGAGCGGCACGATCTCGTTGATTTGCTCGACCAGCTTGGCCACTGTCGTGTCGTCGCTGATGCGCGCAACGAACGCGAGCCGCAAGTCGGGGAGCCCGTTTCGCCGCACATGCAGCCGCAGGCGCATGTTTCTTTCGCCCATATTCATGGTCGTTTGAGTTTTGAGGAAGGCGTGGCCAGGTTGAGAAGTGACAGGGCGTCGTCAAATCGATATCATCTTGAGAAAGACAATCGAAGAACTGATGTCCAAAAAAAGTATACTTTGGTACATGGTTGAAGTAAAAAGTGGATCCCGTCACATGTACGCGACGCGTCTCACCTCACTTTTGCTTTAGTCTTGCGTCACTCGGCCTGTCGAGTCTCTGTATATACTTGAGCCATTTGGTGAGGATGCGAGAAAATATAAATTCATATAAATATGTATAATGTTAGAAAGTCTGCCTTATAATTTTCTTTTATACAAAGGTTATTTATATTATAAGAAATAATATTAATTGAATGGAGGGAGAAAAAAGTTGAGAAAAGCAAAATCCAAATGGAAAGTACCTAAAATATGCTGCACTACCTAATTGAAGAAAATAACCTACATAGGGGGGAAAAAAGGATGGATGAAAACAAAAGAAAAGCAAAAAAAAAAAAGGAACTGAAATCTTGAAATGTATGTCTTTTCCTAAATAAATTATTAATGGAAGTCCTCTGCAGGCCGTGCGGACAAAACAGAAAGAGCACAAAAATACCCAGGTAAACGATCTGAAGAATTCCAGCACCCTTCTACCTTACCTACATACTCCGTATACCTCAGATCTCGGGCAGTCATAGGTATCCAGTGTACTTTGAAGTCCTATTGGCCATTAAAAAACGTTATATTTTCGACTTTAAGGGGATACTCCGTATACCTCTCACATAGGAAGGTATGGGGGCTCTTCCCACACGGGCACGGACCTGATTGTACCTATCACACAAACATGGATTCAATCATTGCAATAGGTATGAAGGAAGTATATTGGAATTCAAAAGTTGCACTTTACATGTAAAAAACCCCAACATTCTGCATTACAAGTCTCGTGCCGGAGACATGAATCAACCCTCAGTCTGACTTTGGAGCAAACTTGCAAGATACTCCCACTTGGCTGTTATCGACTTCACCATTCATCTTGAGCATTCCTAAATAACCAAATGCTTATGCTATGTACGATCTTTTACATACAAAAAAAAGAGTAAACAGTTTAAAAAAAGAGGTATCCTGACGCCGTTATGCGAAACCATCATGCACCGATATGTTATAATAAGGTGGCCGAGTCCAGCAGGTGTCCCATTTTTGTAATCTGATTTCGTTAGCACAATGTCAAACAAGGTGTATGAAGGAAACAAGTGACATCTACTGCTCACCTTTGTGCTCAAATAGCCGTCCACTTCGCGGCTGCGGAAACCGCCCTCGCCGCGCCACGACAGCGGCACCATGGGCACGCGCTCCTTGACGACAATCTCGCGGTTGTGGCCCTCGACGGCGCGGATCTTGTCCGGGTTGTTGGTCAGCAGGCGGATGTCGTGCTGGCCGAGGTCGAGAAGCATGGCGGTGGCCAGACCGTAGCTGCGGGCGTCGGCGGGATGCCGCAGGAGCAGGTTGGCTTCAACGGTGTCGGAGCCGAGATCCTGCAGGTTGTAGGCCTTGAGCTTCTCGCCGAGGCCGATACCGCGGCCCTCCTGCCGCAGGTAGATAATGATGCCGCCCGTGGTGTCGCTCTGCAGGGCCATGAGGCGCGCAGCCTCGTCGAGCTGCTCGCCGCAGTCGCACCGTGCGGACCAGACGGTCTCGCCCGTGTAACACTCGCTGTGGACGCGCACGAGGGGTGCCGAGCTTTCTTTCTTGTCTGTGCCTGTCTGTGCCGGGCTGGCCGTCGTCACGGGCGTGGATGCGCCGCTCATGCCGCTGTCGGTGCGGCCGGGGTACAGCACGCCCGTGTATGCGCCGCGCGTCATGCGGTCGCGCTCCGTTTCGCCTGGCCGCGGCGCGTCGAGGCTCTTGCTGCGGATGTGGTCGCCAAAGACAATGGCCAGATGCTCCTTGTTGTCGACGTTGTTGGTGTAGAGATGCAGGAACATTTGCGTGCCATTGACGGTGGGGATGCGCGCGCGCACAATGCACTCGACCTGCGGCAGCGTCTCGAGCAGCTGGGGCTTTTTTGTGCCGCAGCCGCCCGACGGGACGCTGCTGTCCACGGGCACGCCCTTGGGCTCGCTTCTGTTGCTCGAGGTTGTCTTGTCGGCGCCGGATGTTTTTGGTGTTCCTGGGGTGGCCGGCGATTTGGACATGGGCGAGACGAAAGACGGCAGGCCGCCATCTCGTACTTGGTCACGGAGCTGGTCAATGGCAGATTTGCGTGGCACAGGGCCATCTGCGTCTACCTTGCTGTCTGCGCCGGCGTCGGCCACGCCGTCGCCGGCCGACAGCGAAAACTTGTCAACATCAGAAACATCGGCCGGAGTCTCGGCTGCCGATGTGCGGGGTGAGTAGAACGACGGCAGCGATGTCGATTGCTGCCATTGGCCTTGGCCATTGGGCGGTTCCTGTCGCGAAGAGTCGGAAGACGGCATGATGAGGGATGATATGTGTGGCGGATGAATAACGTTGTTGGTTCGAGACAAGTCGGCAGACACTTTGCACCGGGCAAAGGAAAAGTCGCTGGTGAGGTAAGTCCGCGGGCAGTCACGGGACGCCGGAGCCCGTTTGTGTGGAGAAAATCAGCCGAGGTGTATGAGGGGTCCGAAAATGGAAGGTACGATGCGCGCGAACGTCGTCTGTTGTTGTACACAGGCTGATGCTGGCAGCAATTTCAATGGGGGGGGGTATAGGCGATATAGACTGTCAAATCCAGAGATGCAAGAAAAAAAAGAAAAAAATTAATAATAAAAGAAATGTCGTCTGGTAATGCTGGGCGTGGGACAACAGTTTTAGTTTAATGGCCGAAAAGGAAGAGTCGTCGGCGTTCACTCGGATGGGTTTGTCCGCGCGGGCACTGCGACATGGGGAAATATACTTCATAGAAGGCCTTGGAATCTGGAGCAACACCCCTCCATGCAGTGCTATTTTTTCAGCGCACCATCGAGTATTACAGTGGAGTCATAGGTGCCAAAGTGGAGTGCTGACTTATTTTCGTCACCCATTAATAATCTCACGTGAAATTCGGCCGACTGCGGAATGATGTCACCGGGGACATTTATGCATGAGAATGGGATGATGCTGTCGTAGGTGAATGCAGGTGAGTGGACGTAATTTGTATATTTTGATTGTAGGCACGGAGGAGGTATCAGAAAATTCAAATTCGAACCATATTGGAAAGCCGTCTTGAAATAGACACAACGCCAAAAACACCGCCAAAAGGTTCAGATGAAAAAAAAAAAAGAAATGATAATAAGCAAAAGAAAAGGACATACGAAAAGCGTACGAAAAGCGAATAAAGCAAAAAAAAAAAAAAAAAAGACTTTCGAGATGCAGCTTTCCCATCTACGCAGATATATTTTTTGTGGCCCACGAGGTAAATGCACTTATACCCATCAAACTGCTCATGAAGATGCGGCTAAAGTCGTCCACATCGTCGATGCTCAGGGCTCGAAGCGCACCGTCGAGATTTCTCGCCGTGGCTTTGTAGTAGCGTTTGTTGCGCCAGGCATCGGCAAACTCGACAGGGCCTGTGGCGTCCCACATCATGGACGAGATGGTCCAGAAGTTGCCCGACTCCTGGTACTGGCCGCAGTCGCGCCGCGGGGTGCCGCTGACGACAAAGTAGAGCTGCAAGAAGTAGTGAGTGATCATGAACGTGCGGCGTGCCGACTCGGTAAAGATCCACGCGTCCCAGTAGGGGATAGGCTTGACGGCCATGAGAGCGTGCCAATCGCTCGGGAGACCCTGCGAGTAATCCAAGCAGCACTCGCCCACCGTCTCAAACCTGGCAAAGGGCAAAAGCCGGTGGGCGGACATGACGAGAGCGGTCTGGGTGCGTTCCAAGGTGGCGCGCGTGTTGATGTCGCCGTCAAAGATGCCGATGAGATTATACAGGAGCAGGGCTTGCGTGTAGGCCAGACAGTCGAGCGGCGTGCGCGGTTCGGGCGTGGCCACGAGCTCGAGCAGGCGGTTGTCGATGGTGCGCAGGATGACGGGCGTGTTGACCTCGTTCTTGGCCAGGTACAGCGCGCAGCTCGACAGCGCCTCTTCCATGCAACGCGGCATGTGGTTGGCGTACAGGCGCGGATGCACCCACGGCAGCCGGTTCTCAACGACAAACTGTCGCGGGCCGTCCTTGAGGATCTCCATGGCGTAAGCGAGGTTGTTGTTGATCATGAGGTTGATGGCGGCGAGCTTCTCGGACGAGACGGATGGAGAGAGAGGCATCGGGGTCTTTTGGACCAGATCGGATGGGTGGTAACCCGTCGTGGATGCGCTGGACGGTGATGATGCTATCGTGCTGCCAGTACCAGCGTACGGCGCCGCGTCTGCCGGACCACTCGACTCTGACGAGCCCGACCAGCCCGACCAGCCCGACCAGCCCGACGAGCCCGAAGGGGCCGACGGGGCCGATGGACCGGACGCAGCATATGTCTCAGACGACGATCCGGGCACATCGGATATGCCACTCGCCCAGAGTTGGGGCATCGGGAGGCCGGCGACATGCTCATCGTCAAAGAGAGGCACGCCAATGTCGGCCGGCGTAGCAGAGGATATCGACGCACCAAAGTTCAAGTCGATGGCCGGCAGTGGACGAAACTCGTACTCGGACGACTCTGTTGTGGCGTCCGATGATGCCTGTGCATGCGTCTGGACCGTCTTGCGCACAGGATAGCAGCAGGCGATGCCCCGACGGCTGCAGCGCATGCACGACGGCAGGCTGTTGTCGCAGCGCCGTTTGGACTTGATGCATGCCTGGCAGGACCGGCGACGGGACGGTGGACATGCGCGCTCCAGTGTGGACAGAGAGGGTGTCGCCGTATTCATTGTGGCCGCTTTCCAGCTTGCTGAAGACGCGCTTTTTCGCGACTTTGACTTTGGCTGTGACCGTGTTCCTGTAAAAGGATGCTCCATCGCACCTGCCGTTTGGGACTCCATGGGCGCAAAATGGAATCGAAAAGAAAGCCTTCCTATCGCGGGTCATTCAAAATCATTGCAAGGAGCAGAAGAGACGTAAGAACCCGCATGGCTACATAATTCCCTTCCAAAATGCCCGTCTGCAATCCGCACCATTTCCACCGTGGGGATGTAAGCTGATGCTCAAAATGGCCAACTCATATTTGAGTTTTTGGGTTAGGTCTCACCCCTGGTTCTTTTAGGTTTTTAGGTTGGAGAAGAAAAGCCCAGTCATTTGGCTTCAAATACTCCTGTCTTCGTTGCTCTTTCCTCTGGGCGGATTTCCGCCAAAACGACCCACTTTTTACTGTTTTAACGGGTCAATCTCACCTCCCAGAAGCTTTTCTCTGTTTTATTTCAACATTGACAAAGGCAGCAGTCGATCATCTTTGTTAAAGACAACGCGCGGTCAAACGTGCGGAGTGCATGCGGAGAGCTCGCGGAGAGCCATGAGAACGAGCTGCGGACAAACTGCAAACAACAAGAAGCATCTGCTATGCCGGCCTTGCTCTCCGCGCCGCATACTGAAACCATGACCTGAAGAGCTCTCTTTCTCTCGGCAGCGGAGAAAGCATGCCTATGAACCACCGACGGCGGTCCGCCACTCGATCCTACCGGAAGCGTTGATGATGAATCCCATTCCATCATATATAAACATGGCCGTTCGACGAGGAGATCGGCTGGTGATGGAGGGCATTCAAACAACAACAAGCTGATTCTGCATCCTCAAACCTCAAAACCTTCTTCCTCCTCGATTTCGTTCCCATCTCTTTGTTTCGACCTCACTCCTCATCCCACCACCATCATGACCCAAACTGTCTTTGTTGCAGGCGTTACTGGTAGCCAAGGCGGCTCTGTGGCCCTCGCCGCGCTCGCAAAGGGCTGGGCTGTCCGTGGCCTGTCGCGCAATACCGAGAGCGAGGCTGCCAAGGCCATGGCTGCCAAGGGCGCCACCATCATTGCCGGCAGCTACGACGATGTCCCGGCTATCGAGGAGGCCATGACCGGCTGCACGGCTGCGTACATCAACCACGTCCCCAACTTTGCCGACGCCAATGGCGAGAAGCGCTGGGTCGACAGCATGCTGGCCGCCGCCAAGCGCAACGGCGTCCAGTGCGTCGTTGGCTCGTCCAGCGCTGGCGTTAACTGTCGCCAGAGCCTGCCGCACTGGGACGAGAAGACCATCTTTGCTACCATGATGCGCCACAAGCAGTACACAGAGGACGCCGTGGCCACCGCCGGCTTCCCCCACTGGACCATTGTGCGCGTCGGCTTTCTCATGGCCAACATGATCGTGCCCAAGGCCGCCTTTTACCCGGGCTACCGCGAGACCGGCATCTGGACCACGGCCTTCCGCGAAGACTCGCTGGTGCCCATGATCGACGAGCGTGACATTGGACAGTTTGTCGTTGCTGCCATCGAACGGCCGGACGAGTACAGCGGCCGCGCTCTCGACATTCTCCACGACGTCCTGACGCCGCCCCAGATCGCCAAGTGTCTGTCCGAGGCCACCGGCAAAAAGGTCGAGGCGGCCTACATGACCGACGACGAGATCAACCGTGTCAAGATGAACAACCCCGTCGTCTCGGGATACTACTCCATGGGCCACGTCACCAAGTTTATCGACATGGACAAGGCTCGCGACCACAAGTTTGCCATGGGTACGTTTGCCGAGTATCTGCAGCGCAATATTGCCGTCGCCAAGCGCACCTTTTTGTAAGCGTGCTTTTTTTGGGCAGAGATTATAATCAATGGACTATATAATTTCTTGAAACAAAATAGCCAAACATTTTTGTAATGCATTTGAAATAAAAGAGGACAGAAACACACAAACACAATCTTCGTTGACTTTTACGTTGAGGGTGAATCTCGCATCGTGATGTTGCACGTGATGCTGTAGCTTAGCTCAATTATTACTAACACAACTGAGACCGTTAGCGTAGCGCTACGATGACGCTCCAGCCCCAAGAGCGCACCAGATCGCACGCGCCGACATATTCGTAGCTCCCACCACCTCTTGCCTTTATTATTTTTTTTTCTTTCTTTCTTTCTTTCTTCATTCTTTCGTACCTTCCTACTTTTCGCAACCCTACAGCTTCCATCTCGCAGGCAACCGCTCTTTCCATCCAAAGAGCAGCCATTTACGTACAAGGTAAGCAAATCCTCTCTCAAGCAGCCAAAGGCTGTCATCTTGTTCATTCATCATCCCATTGCCCACCACCCACCAACCACTACCAACAACTACTAGTCGCTACCATCCGCTACCATGACCCGCAAAAAGAAGTCACAGCCGGAAGACCCGAAGCTAAATCCAGGTGTGAAGGAGCTCGATTCGGACCTGGCAGGTTACTAGAACACACCTCTTGGCCGAAGGCGAGGCACGCGATTGTCGGAACAGCCACGTCCGACAAACACGGAAGCAGAAGACACCAGCACAGAGACCACCTCGCTTGTCATCCGCAGCGCCCACACGACCGATATGTCCGGTCACAGGAGCCGCGGGCGCGGCGCCGGGCGCAACAACAATGTGCCGGGCGACGAGGAGCACACCATCTGGGCTGCCACCCGCGAAATGATTGGCCAGGTCGTTGCCATGACGAATGAGGACAGCGAGAACGTTGATGCCATTGTTGCACAAGATGCGTACATGGCCAAGAACGCCAAGACCATGGATGCCGAGGCTGAGGAGCGCAAGCATGAGGAGCTTTTCCGCAAGGGCGTGCGAAACAACGAAAAGCTAGTGGAAACGATCCGCAGAACCCTTGAGCACTGCGAGATCTTGAAGGCGCTGGCCAAGTCCAAGGAAGATGAAGCCGACAGCAAGACGGGTCACGGCACGCCTTCCCGGTCGGGCGGCCCTTCTTCGCGCACGGCGGGCCGGCTTGGCATGCGCGAGCGCGAGAAGGAGAGGGAGCGGGAGCGGGAGCGGGAGCGAGAGCGCGAACGTGAGCGCGAACGTGAAAGAGAACGGGAGAGAGAACGGGGGCGTGAGCGCGACAAGGACCGTGAGTCCAGGGACCGTGGCAAGGACAAGGATCACGACAGCAAGGACCGCGACCACCCGCGCGAAAAGGACCGCGACCGCGACCACAAAGATCGTGACCGCGACAATAAGGAACGCGAACGCGACCGCGATCGTGACAACAAAGATCCGTACGACTTTGAGGGCCCCGGCGACGACCAGGATGCCGACGGGGCCGCCGCTTCGACCGACGGCAAGACGCAATCTCGGCGCGGCGCTGGCAGCACCAGCGAGCGGTCGGGATCCAACAATGGCGGCAACCGCGACAGCGTGCCTCCGCGGGGCAGCACGCCGGCCAAGGCCGACAGCGTTGAGCCCCAGGGCGGGCCGAGCAGCCTGTCGTCGGCGGCACAGCGCTCACGCGTTATGTTTGTGAAGGGCCAAGACGTCGTGTTCAGGCCAAAGCCGTCTAGCCCCAACGAGTCGGCCGAGTGGTTCCTCGGAAAAGTGCAGCAAGTTTTGGGCGAGGGTAAGTCCCGGCGCTACAAGGTCAAGGACGAGGATCCCGATGTCGACCCCGAGGACCGCCAGGAGTACCGCACCAGTGCGAGTAACATGATCCCCCTGCCGTCTGCTGGCGCCGAACTGCCCGACCTCGAGCCCGGGAAGATTGTGCGTGCGTTGTATCCAGACAGCACCACATTCTACAAGGCCGAGGTGACGAGCATGGACAAGGCCTCGGGCAAGGTCAACCTTCGCTTCGAGGGCGAGGAGAACTCGGGCACGCTGCAAAAGGTCGAACGCCGGTTTGTTGTCGAGTATCGCAACTAGATGCTTCCGACATAGTTTGTCCTGTTGTCATTCTTCCACACGTTCCTCTCCTTCCTTTTCTCTTCTTATTTTTCTTATTTTTTTTCTCTTGCTGTATTCTCTTTGTTTCAATTTTTGGCTTTCAGTTTTTTTTTTTCGTTCTTTTTTTTTGGGAGGGCAGGATCTATAACGCCACTCCGTTATGAGGTATGGCCCTTCTTGCTTATCGGGGTTTTGGCGTTGCTCTTTTCAATACCCGCATTGGCTTCTGTCCGCCAGAGCCAATACTGTTTTGGGGAGTTCACGGAGTTTTAGGAAGATTTGGGGAGGCGGCGTGAAAGGCGGACAACGGTATCGTTTTAATAATTTTTTTTCTGGCTTGGTTTAGGTAGGTAGGCAGACAGATTTTAGGTTCGTTCAGTTATCAAACCCAAAGGAAATGTCTACCTATATCAAACAATTCAATGCGAGAAAAGTGAAGCGTCTCACCCGAAATGGAAGTCAGGATGCAAATGCGACACAATATTGTAGCGGAGGTGCATTCTTCAAGCCTCAGAAACAAGGCCCTCATTCCACAAATCTGCGAGTAAAGATACCTACAGATACCTCGAGAGAGCTCGGGCCTGTGTCGGCCACAAGGTACATGCGCCATTCCATCTTGGTCCTGGCGCGCAGGTCGCAGTTGCCAGTTGCAGTCAGGGGCAACTGACGAACAAGGCAGGGGGCCCAGCCAGGGGTAGCAACGGTCACAAGGCAGTCGCAACACAGGTGCGGCAGTGGGACTGGCAGTGGACTCGTAGGGGGTCGTAGTGGCCGCCCTTGGCGTTGGTAGGCCCTGGCATTGAAAAGGTAATTTCCCCAGACCCAGCGCAGTCGGCAAGGGCAAGGAGAAAGCACAAGCAAAAAAAATAAAGGCAAAAACAGCGACGAGTGAGGAAAGAGCGAAAAAGGAGCGAAAAAAAAGGAAAGAGCAAAGGAAGGGAATACGATTATCTACGGAGTACCGTAACCCCAGTTCATACAGAAACGAGGTAAGTCGAGGGGCGCATTCTGCAGCGATCAAGAGCAGCGCGGCGAGCATAAGCACGAGCTGGAGCACGCGTTTCGCGATCGACACTTTTTTTTTCTTCTCGTCAACAGCCTTTTTCTCGCCCCAATCATCCGTGAACAATAGACGCTGACGCATCGACGGCAGATCAATCTCACGGCAGACCATCGGACGCGACGTGACTTGTCGATAGTCCCCCTTCCTCGACCGCGGTCTCGGGGACAGACAAAGCAACGGCATCTCGCGATACGACAGCGGCCATCTCCGCGGTGCTCTTTATTCCTGTCGACTTTTGCTTTTTTACCTCCTCGACTACTCTACCCTATTTCTCCCCACCGCCACCACAACAACCGTCACCATGGGCGGCCAAATCTCCAAGATGATGGGCAAGATCTTCGGATCGAAGGAGATGCGTCTGTTGATGCTGGGCCTTGACGCGGCCGGCAAGACGACGATTCTCTACAAGCTCAAGCTCGGCCAGGACGTGACGACCATTCCCACCGTCGGCTTCAACGTTGAGACTGTCACCTACAAGAATGTCAAGTTTAACGTCTGGGACGTCGGTGGCCAGGACAAGATCCGGCCGCTGTGGCGCCACTACTTTAGCGGTACGCAGGGCCTCATTTTTGTCGTCGACTCGTCCGACCGCGCGCGCATGGACGAGGCCCGTCAGGAGCTGCACCGCATCATCAACGACCGCGAGATGAAGGACAGCCTGCTGCTCGTCTTTGCCAACAAGCAAGACCTCGACCACGCCCTCGACCCAAAAAAGGTCACCGAGGCCCTCGAGCTGAACAAGCTCAAGGACAAGGTCTGGTATGTCGTGCCAAGTTGCGCCACTACCGGCGAGGGTCTCCTCGAGGGCCTCGCCTGGCTCAGCAACAATGTCAAGGCGCCCCCAACACCCGTCAAGAAATAAGTTGCCAGGCCCCGTCTTGGGGGGCTTGCCAAGGACGGCCTATTATGTTGGCCAGCCTGTGACCAGCATGAAGCCGACTGCGAGCAGATCTTGGGGCAGCGACGCGACAATGACGACAAACAAATGGAGCGCCTCCTTTTGCTTTTTTTTTATCTTCGCCGCGCTGTACGAAGGGCTGTCTTCAAAAGACTTGTTTTTTTTGTTCTGTCGAGGACAGCTCTGGACAGCATCACCATCTCTACTGCGTCTCTTTTTTTACGCAACACTTTTTTGTTATAGATACCTTTGTTCTCCTTCTTGTCATCCCCTTGTCACCCCCTTTGCCACGTTTGTTCCGTTTTGTTGTCTGTTTGGTGGCATCAATGCCGCACTTGTTCGCGTCGCCTCGTCTATTTGCTCACCGGCCTCGTGTCTCCGTTTTTTTTTTCGTTTTTCTTTGCTCGTATTTTCCTTCTTGCGCTATTTCACCGTCTTCCACTTATGCTTTCTGTCATGTCTTCCTTTTTTTACCCTGTTCTACTAGGCTACATATTACAACGTTTTGTATGTCTTTAATACCACAAAAAGAACCAAAAAAAAGACGAAACGCCCGCCAAACCCGAGATACCAAAATACAAAAACAACCTAAGCCAAGAAAAACAAAGTCTTTCGTATCGTCATTCACTCCTTTAACCGCTTGGCCTGCCGTAATAAAGTGTCATCCAGACCGCTGCGCTTGGATCCTGGCAGGCTGCCCGTGCGGATGTCATTATCATCCTGGCTTACCCGCCGATGGGGATACTCTGTTTTGATGCCCTCGAAACAATTGTTGGACAGCGACTCGGCATTGGTAAAGAACGGGTGCTCGAGCGCCTGTTCGGCCGTCAGCCGTTTCTCGGGATCGTACTCCAGCAGACCCGACAGCAATTTGTAACCATCCGCACCAAGGCTCGACAGCGACGACGATGACGACGAGCCCGAGCCCGGCATCATGGGCGTCGACGAGTGACCCTGGCTGATAGCCGAGTAGTACCAGCGCTCCAGGAACCCGTGTGTGGGCGACGCGGACGAGGATGCCGACGACAGGTGTTGCGCATGATGCGCAGCATGATGCGAATGTTGTGAGTGATGGTGGCCGCCGAGCGGTGACTGCAGCGTCGTCAGCTGCTGGTATTCGGGCATGTTGACGAGCAGCGGCCAGCGCTCCTTGGTGGGCAGGCCCATAATGTCGACAATCTTTTGCATCTGGTTGCGCTGGAAGGGCACCGTCTTCTTGGAGTCCATCTTGGCTTCCTCGCCCTTAAAGATCGGCCGAAGCGACAGAAGCTCGGCAAAGATGCAGCCAATGGCCCACATGTCGATGGCTGGCGTGTAGTGGCGTGCGCCTAGCAGCAGCTCCGGAGCGCGGTACCAGATGGTGACAACGACCTTATCGCCCGCAAACAGAGAGTGCAGTGGCTTGTAAAAGAGACGCGCCAGGCCCAGATCGCCAATCTTGACCGAGCCGCTCGACGTCACCATGATGTTGGCCGGCTTGAGGTCTCGGTGCAGCACCCAGTTGGTGTGCAGGTACTGGCAGCCGTTGAGCAGCTGGAACATGATGCTGCGGATCGTGGCCGCGGGGATCGGGTGCCGCGGCTGCTGCGTGTGGTGGTGGATGATCTGCAGCAGATCGTGCTCGGCATATTCAAACACCATAAAGATGCACTTGTCCTCGAGGATGATCTCGACCAGGCGGATCACGTTGGGGTGGCTGAGCTCGCTGCACAGCGCCATCTCGCGGATGGCCGACTGGCTGATGCCCGTATACGTCATCTGCTCGCCCTCCTTGTCGGGCTTGAACTTTTTGATGGCAAACTCGCCGGGCTGGCCTTGCCGCCCGACAGCCTTGTAGACGCGTCCATATGTTCCGCTGCTGATGAAGCCGATCACACGGTACTTGTCGGTCACGCGCACCTTGCTCTGGTATCCCATATATCCTATGTCGCGATGTCCGGAGTCTGGAGGAGGGGGGGGGAGGGGGGGAGAGAGGGTTAGTATGAGCAACGAAAGTGAAGAGGAGAAAGTGAAAGTGAAGAGAAAGTGTGGGATATGCTCACCGTCAAAGGCAGCTTGGACGCTGCGCTTGAGGCCTTGTGCCCGCATTGTCTCTTGATACTCGATTTTATGACGGTTATGGGATAAACTGAGGAGGATCGAGGTATAGAGGGGCGTTTGTGCTGCGAAATATCGATGCCAGTCTTCAGTTGGTAAAATAGATGCTCAGGATGGCTTCCTGATCGATGATTGCCACGGCCTCATCCGTGTTGGAAATGTTGCGGCTGTTCGATAGGAAGGAGGGTAGGAGTCATGTCATCGCATAGTCGTGAAGTATGATCGTGAGGTATGCATGTGCTGGCTGTGACTCGAGATGTGAGGTCAGCGGTAGTCGGCGTCATGGGCTCGCGCACTCCGCGTGTCGTTGTCGCAATAGGCGATGCTACGGAGTACCTAGGTACATTCTACAGCGGCGCGCACTGCTGACATAATCACACTACAGAGCAAAACATCGGTCAACAAGTGCTCACACTATGGCCGCAATGTGATATGATGGGTTATGAACTGCTGCAAAGATCTTTTAATTCGCTATTCTTCTGAAACCACCTTCGACAAAAGCATAAAAAAATAAATATGAAAAAAAGAACCACGCAATATACACATTTGGCAACGGAATCGCCTCGATTCCGTTCCCGTCTCTCCTTCACGCCTTTCTCGCTTCGTAATTTCTCACTGCCTCCCTCTATCGAGGGCCCAGCTTCTCGAGAACACGAGGGCCCTGCTCTTCCCACTCCTGCTTGGTCACCCACATGGACTCCTTGTCTGCCATAATGTTGGCGAGCACGGCACCGCCGAGGAAGACCATGTGTCTCCGACGGGGCGGGTCTTCTATCCGGACCTTGAACTTGCTCAGACGCTCGGGGTTGCCGCCGAGGACGCGCGTCAGCCACAGCTGCTTCAGTTCCTTTTCGAGGCGCGAGGGCAGACCAGGGTACATGCTGCTGCCGCCGGAGAGCACGATGGCCTTGAAGAGCGAGGCGCGCACGTCGACGTCGGCGGACTGGATGGTGTTGAAGAGGAACTCGGCCATGCCGGGCTGCTCGTTGTCGACGAGGTGGGGCTGGAAGAGGCACTCGGGCGCCTCGAAGCGCTCGCTGCCGACGCGGATGACGCGGCCGTCGGGCAGTGTGTAGCTCTCGACGAGCACGGTGGTCTCCTCGCTGAGGCGCTTGTCGAGCTCGAGGTCGTACGAGACGTAGCAGAGCTTCTCCTTGATCTGGCGCACCGTCTCAAAGTCGGCGGTACGGTTGAGCGCATAGCCGCGCCGCAGCAGCAGGGCAATCAGGTTCTGGGTGACGTCGCGGCCGGCCACGTCGAGGCGGCGCGTCAAGTGGTTGAGCACGACGGACTCGTAGACGGGCACAATGTGCGTCACGCCGTCGCCCGAGTCGACGACGACGCCAGACGACAGGCCCTGCGCGTACAGCGCCAGCACGGCCTGCACGGCCACATACACGCCGCCAAAGTTGTAGCGGTCAAACATGACCTCGCACATCTGCTCGCGGTTCTTGAGCGGGTTCATCGGCGGCTCCGTCAGCAGGATCTTGCGGCCGGTCGTGTCAATCTTCATCTTGTCGTAGAACGTGTAGTCCCACAGGTGCTGCATGTCGTCCCATTTCTTGACGATGCCGTTCTCCATCGGGTAGCTGATCTGAAGCATCGTGCGCGCTGCTGCCGCCTCGTCGCCGCACATAATGTCCTTGATCACGAGGTCGTTGTCGCCCTTTTCCTCCGTCCGCAGAATCGGGCGGCCCACCATCGACGGGTACTGGAACTCGGGGAAGTTTTGTGCGGCATAGCCGACCTTGAGGAAGCCGGTGCCGCCGTCGAGGACTGCAGGAGAGGAAGGGGAGGGTCAGCAAGACAAGATGCTATACGGGCCATAATGAAGTGCAGAGCATCGCAGCTGCTGTAGATACTCACCAATGGGCGGAGCAGCCATCTTTGCTTCGGAAGATGAGCAGCGAAGAGCAATTCACGGAAAAGGAAAACAAAAAAGGAGGTCGGAGGATGCACGGCAGCTTCGGCTGTCGTCTTGGGTGTTGGGCGGTGATGAATTCGGGCGCGCGGTGGCCTTTTTGCGAGAGCTGGTGAACAAGGAGGAGACGATGGGCCAGCAATTGTGGAATGGGCTCCCGGGATGGCTGGAATTGGCAGATGCGGGCGGATGCTGACGTTTGGGCTAGCGGGGTCGGGGGCTTAGCTGCATTGGCCAGTGGCTACTACTACTTCCAGCAGTGCTGGCCCGTACTCCCGTAGGCGTCGTCGTCGCCCCAGTGGAAAATCGACTGCCTCAGCGTGGCACGTGATAGCTACACGCGGTCGATGACCCGCTTTTTCCTTATCACGACGCCGATGGGCCGGGAGCTCTGGCCGGGGCGAGATATTTATCTACTCGCCGTGACGGTGTAGTTTTTGATTTTTTTGTCTCTATATTTCCTTTTACTTAAAATTCAGATCACTTTTTGGTTTTTTATTTTCTTAATTTTTTTTATAAAACATCCCTTGTCATCATGGCTTCTGCAACATCACCAGTGAGGATTCTCATCCTCAACCCCAACTCTTCCAAAGAGATGACCCATGGTGTCGAGCTCGCCATCAAGAGCATTGACGTGGGAGTGAGTTTTGTGGCATGATAAGCCCTTTCAGTCCAGTTATATTGATTTTGTGGATATCTAACACGGCCAGTCTGTACAATGGAGCACATATACGGCACCGAGTTCGAGCCCTCCGAGCATCAATGACGCCGAGGGCCTGGCAGCCAGCACAGCGGCCGTTCTTGATGACTTTGACGTCAAGTCTGTGGCTCAAAAGTACGATGCCATCCTGGTTGCCTGCTTTAGCGTCCATCCGCTTGTGCAGAAGCTGGGCGAGCTGCTGGCTGATACCCCAGTGGTTGTCACTGGCATCTTTGAAGCCAGTATCATGGCATCCCTCGGCCTCCTGCCGCCCTATCCATCAAGCCCAAAGACCTGGGGCATTGTGACCACGGGCCAGTTCTGGGACAAGCACTTGACCGACGGCGTGGCCGGCTTCTTTGGTGTGGAGGCCGGCACTGGAAAGAATGTCGGCAAATTCTCTGGCGTCTTCACGACCGGTCTCGATGCCAGCGACTTCCACGGCGGCGTCAGCGAGGAAGAAGTCCAGACGCGCCTGAGAAAGGCTACCAAGGGCCTGCTGTCGGGTTCTGACGTTGGCTGCGTGATCATGGGATGTGCTGGAATGGCAGGACTGGAGGACATGATCCGTTCGGCGGCTATTGAGCAGTACGGCGAGAGCAAGGGAAACCAGGTGTACATTATTGATGGTGTCAAGGCGGGCGTTGGTTTGCTGGAGCAAACGGTCAAGAACCAGCGGTTGTTTGGAAGACAGTAAGCGGCATATCATGTTGGATGAGGGCAAAAAGAAAGGGAACGAAAGTATACCAGTACCTAGACCACGATAGACTTATAGACTTGGGATAGAAAAGGCCACAGACGTATCGATTAACCAATATCAAAACCTCCATGCAAGGGCATAAAAAAAGGACGATAAAGAAAACAAGAAGCACCCGAAAAGAAATAACCTGAAACGCCGCAGCAAGTAAACCAAATGATAGAAAACAAAACAAAAAAAAAAAACACTCCTTCAGCTGAAATGAATGCTGTAACTGTACAGTGTAGACTGGGAAGCAACGACAGCCGCCTAGTCGAGCCGCGAGGTACGACCCCAGACCTCATCGGCATCCTTCTTTCCCTTCGTCTCCGGCACATAAAAGTAGAAGAATGTCGCCGACAGTGCACCGAATCCAGCAAACAACAGGTACACCCAGCCGGCACCGCCGAGTGCGCGGTTGAGGCCCGAGTTCACGAGCGGGAAGAATTGGGCCACGACAAAAGTGGCCACGTAGTTGGCACCCAAGGCCCAGGACTGCGTGGCGGCCACGGCCTCTTGGCCCACCAGCTCCGAGGCCAGGATAAACGGCACCGGGCCGAGACCGACGGCGAAAAAGGCCACAAAGGCCATGACGGAAATAGCAGACATGGCCTTGACGCCAAAGATGATGGAGATGGCGAGGATCAAGGAGCTGGCGCCCTGGCCCAGGGCCGACAGGATGAGACACGTCTTGCGGCCTAGACGGTCAGGGAGCGGCGAGCAGGCCATCGTGGTGACAAGGTTGACGCACGAGATAAGAATCGTCAAGAGGCCCGAGTCGAGCGGCAGCATGCCCTTGAGCAGCGAGACCGAGTACATGATAACCGAGTTGATGCCGCACACCTGTTGCGCAACCATGATGCCTACCACGGCAATAATAGCGCGGCGGTAGTGGCTGTCCATGGCGACGCGAAAAAAGCTGACGGGCTCTTTGGAGGGGTGTGCCAGCGACGAGGATGACGAGGTCGAGGAAGCGGTGCCATCGACGGGCGTGGCAAACGCGCCGGGCCGCAGGCTGCCTCTAGTCGACGGGCCCGCCGAGGCAACAACACCGCCGCCAATACCGCTCCCGTCCTCAGCAGCCGCTCCGTCCTGGCCCAGCAGGGCCTGTTCCTCGGCAGGCCGGGATGCCGACGCCGATGAAGACAACGGCCGTCGGTTCCTATCTCCTGCTGGCCAGTGGGCGACCTCGTCGTCGATGCTCGCGGATGCTCCGCGGAAGCGCTGCAGGATGCGCCGGGCCGTGGTGAAATCGCTGCGGCGCGCAGCCAGCCAGACGGGGCTCTCGGGCACGATGCTGAGGCCGAGGAGCTGCAGCAGCGCAAGACCAATGCCGACGCCGAGAATGAGGCGCCACGACGAGTCGTGGCTCAAAAAGAAACCGAGCGTCTGCGTAAACAGAATGCCAATGTTGACGGTAATCTGCGTCGACGCGCCAAAGAAACCACGCGACTGCACGGGTGCAATCTCGCTGATGTACAGCGGCACAATGACTGTCGATGCGCCCGCACTGACGCCGTTGAGCGTGCGGCCCAGGGCCATGATGGGAACCGAGGGAGCAAAGGTTTCAATGACGGAGCCGAGGAGGTAGACCAACGCGGTAAAGGCCATGGCCAGTCGACGGCCGCGGTTGGCGCAAAAGGGACCCGCGCTGAGTGCGCCCAGGAGACCTCCGAGAGTAAACACACTCGAGACGGTGGCAAAGACGGCTTCGCTCATGGGAAGACATTCGGGCAGGCCGCTGACGGAGTAGTCGGCCGAGGTGCCCTGCTGCTGACACGTAATGACATCTTGCGGAGCATTGAGTTCAGCCTGGATGCGGAAGAGAGTTAAAATATGTTCCAATGAGACAGAAAAACTGGCGATAAGGAATCTTCAAAGACGTACAAGATGAAAGCCAAACTGATGCGGCCCAAGAGTGACGACAGCGAGGACGGCGAAGAAAAAGGGCGAGACGCCGTCGGTGGCGCCGCGCAGGCTGCCTGGAAGCATGGCAATTGGTGGTGACAAAATAAGACAGATGCTGTGCAGTACAGTGTTGGCTATGGTAACAATGGATGGCGGCGCATATGCATGCTCGGGAGTGATGGCGATGCTGTTGTCAAGGGTTGTTACACAAAGCGATATGGAGTACGGAGTATGTATCTTTCGGAGCAGCTGATGCGCTAGCGCGGATACATAGCGGTGATGCGCAGCGACAGCGTTGACGGGGCGCTGTTTATTTTAGTGGGACGCGCCCTGAAACGTGGGGAAGGCGCCAGCGGCACGTGGCTGCCGGCCATCCATCCATTGTTGTTTCCTTGATTCCTTGCGTCACCGACATAAAAATGCAGGGGGCAACACACATGTGAAAAGGCAGATGCAGTGTAACCCATCTGGATGCCAGTTTTGAATTGCATTCGTCCAGAATTGTATGCCGGCGAATTGAGGACAGCATTTGCCGAGTACGTCTGCGCGTTGCGAGCTTTCTTCATCAATGGCCGGCCATCGAGTCTCTTCTACAGCACCACAATCACTACCGCTCACAATCCGCACGGCAATAATTCAGCTAGTTCTCTCTATAGCCTGTTACGTGCATATATAACCGCCGCTTGCCACCGCCTACTTATGCCTGCTTGGCCAGCGCCTTCTTGATGGCCGTCGCAAGACTCTCCGTGTCGTTGGGACCAACGCCAATAACGCCATTGTCGTTCTCGGCGTACAGCGTGCCGCCCTCCGCCCAGATGCGCCGCAGCGTCGTGGGCGTCGCATAGGGGGCTCCCTCGGCCCATGCCTTCTGCTCGATCTCGCTAACCTCGGCCAGCGGCGTGCTCGTCGTTGCCCACGGGCTGCCGCCCGTCTGCTTCTCGTACTCAGCCAGCACCTCGGTGGGCGTGACGACAAAGGACTGGACCTTGAGGGCTTTGCCAAACGATGCCTCAGGATGGCGCAGAGCGGCCACGAGGAACTTGCCAACGCTAAACGGAGGAAGAGGGGGGTGTTTTTAGCAAACGGTGTCAGGAATATCACCGACGGAGCAAGGGGGGTGGCGGCTATGGGGGGCAGACTCACTCGTCCATGGTGCAGAAGCCAACTTTGCCGACGCCGTTGTCAATGACATAGGCGTGCTTGTTGGCCACATCAAAACCGCCGACGCGGTTGTCGGCAATGGTGTTCACCCACATGTCAAAGTACGGCCCCGTGACGAGGTAGGTGACCTTGACGTTCTTGATGCTCTCGCGGATGTACTTGCGCAGCGCCAGCTTGTTCTGGTGCGGCTTCTCGTTGGGGCTCTTGGCATTGTGCTCAATGTCAGTGCCGTACTCGGACGGGAAGAACCACTTGACAGAGCTGCCCGGCTGGTCGGCGAGCTCGATCAGCTTGGCCTGCAGCGACAGCGCATCGCGGCCCACGGCCGAGACGACCGTGTCGGGCTGCTCCGAGCTGTACGCTTTGGCGACATCCTCGGCCTTGGACACGTCGCCCACAATGACGTTGGCGCCGCGGGCCTTCCAGCTCGCCAGGAGGCTGTCCTTTCTGGGCGATTTGCTGGGCGATGTGAAGATGCTCACTTGGCCAAAGGCAGGCTTGGCGGAGAGGATGGCCTCCGTGATAAACTTGCCAATGTTGCCAGTGGCTCCAAAGAGAAGCAGACGAGAGGGGGCAAAGGACGCCATGTTGCTGATGGGAGTTGGCGGGAGTGGCGGGAGTGGTTTTTGTTGGAGAGAAAGAGGGAGAGGCAGCAGTCCTACCTATCAACGGCCCAAGGACAAGGAGAGATAGTAGTCCATGACGATGAGGGGCTAGCTGTTCATGCATGTATGTCTATAATGCGTTATGCCCGGAACCTACCTATGGTCCATTGCAGCGACCCGCTTCGCAACGGACAATCCTTGTCACGCGAGATGCACGACAATGGCACAACGCCGGCGGGGCATTTTAGTGCGACGAGCCAGCTATCTAGACCATCATACGAGACTCGAACAATGGAAAGGCCCGATGGTGGACGAAAAAGTACTTTGATGCAGAGAATAGGAAAGACATCTAAACAAGCTGGAATGTATGGGCAACAAAAATAAAGGAGACATAAGCAGAGAGATAAACGAGGCAAAAATGATGGGGAAAAAAGTGTCGAGAAAGAAACAAAAACGCCGGTTATATACACATACAAAAGCACCGTGCTGCTCATGCACATCGGCACTGCCCACGACCGTCATGAATAGACAGAGCGTGGCCCAATGCAAAGAAGAACTCCCGAGAAGAAACAAAAACGAAGAAACGACGGGAAAGGGAGAGAAAAGACAAGTGCCAGAAAACCAAATGGCCCTGGCAAAATGCCAGCTCAAAAAACAGCAAAATCACAGAGCATCTACGCCGGCGTGCCTGGACGGCTGCCCTTGTACAGCTCGATGCGCTTCGCACTGTCTTCCTCTTCCTCCTCCTTGCCAAAGTTGGTGATGCTAAAGTCGTTGAGCCGCCGTGTCTTGAAGCCGCGGCTGCGGACGCCCTTGCGGATGCGCTCGCGCTCGCGCTTCCGCAGCGTAAACTCGTCACCGGGGTTCAGCATCGTGCCCTCAATGGCCAGGTAGCCACTGTCGCCCGACAGGCCCACGTCAAAGTCCTTGATACGGAAAGACAGCGTGCCCTCGACAGCATGGCCCTTCTCGTCTGCCCAGTATCCCGTCGCCTGCAGCGGTGCCACTGAGCCTGTTTCTGTCGGCGCCTTGTGTGCGGTCTCATCGTTCTCGGCGTTCTCGGCGTTCTCGGCATTCTCATCTTGTTCCGTCTTGATGCCCTCGGCTGGCGCGTCTTCCATCACAACCGACGTGTTGCCCGCCTCCTGGTCCTCATCGTCCTCCTCGAGGTTGATCTTCTTTGGCTTCGGCTTCGGCTTCGGCTTCTCGTAGTCTTCCTCGCTGTACTCGATCCATTGCCAGCCCTGGGGCAAACGGGCCGCCTCAATGCTGGCGTTGAACTTGTCCCAGCAGCTGACACCAATGGCACCCTCGTTTTGAAGAATGACCTTGCCCTCCAGCGTTGCGCCCCGGCTTGGCACAAACAGGTCCACGTCCACCGTCAGCCAGCCAAAGCCCACCGCATACTCGTCAATCGATGTCAGCGTTGCCGGCGTGTTGTCGGTGGGGGGGTTCTGCGGGTTGGGGCGTGCCGACTTCTCAGACAGATTGACATTGCGGTAGCCCAGCAGGTAGCCGCCCAGTTGCGTCGAGTAGTGGTTGACCAGGCCGTCCAGGTGCTGTTGCGCCACGCTCGTAATCGGACGGTCAAAGCCCACAGGGTACAGCGGCAGCCACAGCGATACCGTCTGCGTGTAAAAGGGCGACTGCGGCACAACCGGAGCGGCAGACAAGGAAGGCACGACCGACGCCTTGGTTCCTGATGTAAAGGGTGTCGGCTCCGGCGTATCGGTCTTGGCGGCCGCGTGTGCTCCTTCCTTTTCTTTGCGTTCCTTCTTGTCCTTCTTCTCCTTCTTGTCCTTCTTGTCGCCCTTGTCCTTCTTTTCCTTCTTTTCCTTCTTCTCCTTCTTGTCCTTCTTGTCCTTCTTCGTCTTGATCGCCGGCGTCGTCGCCTCGTCGTCCGAGCTGTTCTCAATGATCTCGGCGCTCTTCGCAATCGACTTTGACTTCTTGTGCTTGCGCGGTGTCACTTCGCCGTCCGCATGCGGCCGCTTCTTGTCGTTGTGCTCGGCCATGGTTGTGCTGTCGTATGCCAAAGTCGCGGAAGGCATTGCCGGCTGGTTTTGTAGTGCGCACGATCTCGATCGCCGTTCTCAATTCGCAAAACTTCTTTTTCCCAGTCCCCCCCGGCCTTTCTCAAAAAAAGTTTAAAGTGGGTATCACTGATAAGAGAGCCAGCTATATCGCCATGTGATGTGGCCTCGTGATAGAGCACGTGGGAATTAGTCAGGGGTCCACCAGCGCGGCATTTTGGCTCCTTCCTGTCTGGGTAACTGTGGGTCTTGTAAGTCTCAGACGGCTCATCGGCGGCAACCCGCAGCGTCCATGCTGCAGGTAACAGACAATGCGTCGACTCGAATGAATAACTTATTTTTTCTTTTACGCTTAGTCGAGTATCTAAGCGACTTTTTTCTTCTATATTTTTCTTATTCTCCATCTTGTCGCCGCCGTCAAATTGTGCTCTATCGTAGGAGCAGTCAGTGATCCGCTTACATAATTCACGCGCCACGCGTGACGCGCTATGGCCAGTGCCCCAGGGCGGGGGTTCATTGATGTCTCTGCCTTAGGCCGCAAATTTTACTGCGATTTTAATTGATTTTCGCGTCGTGTGGCTGCTAACGCGTCTCCTCCCAACCCCATTTCTCGTTTTCGCGTTTCGTCCAACCCGCGACTCGCTCTGCTCACATCCTTCCTTCTGGAACGCCGCTCCCCTTGTCCGAATTGGATTATTGGGACTCGCGAGCGTTCTTGATCGACTTTTTTTTATTTTGCAGACTTGTGGGCATCGTCATTTTTTTTTTTGCGCCACATATCTTGTACATCCGCACGCACGCCTGTTATTCCGGCCATTTCTACCAAACAGCGGTTCAAGCACAACTCCCAGCTCGCATCACACGGCTCTGTCGGCCGACGGCATACCGGAAGCAACCCTACCATCCGGCATCCTTCTTTTCTTTTTTACTTCCTCCGTATCTCTGTCGTCCTTGGCGTCCACACATCATGGCCAAAGATGCAGCGCCTGGCATTTACAGTGCCACATACAGCGGTGTACGTTTTGAAGAGTCGCCTTGGAGTGATAACTCATTGATGCCTTATTCCGTACCCCGTCGGCTGCTAACAATGCGCTCAGATTCCCGTGTATGAATACCAATTCGGCGTCGACCTCAAGGAACATGTGATGCGTCGGCGGCAGGACGGCTGGATCAACGCAACCCATATCCTCAAGGCAGCTGGCTTCGACAAACCCGCGCGAACACGCATCCTCGAGCGAGACGTGCAAAAAGATATTCATGAGAAGATCCAGGGTGGCTACGGAAAGTACCAGGGCACCTGGATCCCGCTGGAAGCCGGAGAGGCTCTCGCCCATCGAAATAATGTTTACGAGCGGCTACAACCCATCTTTGAATTCGTGCCTGGCGACGTCAGCCCGCCACCAGCTCCACGACACGCCAGCAAACCCAAGGCCCCCCGCGCAAGAACCATCGTGGCAAAATGGACGGGTAAGGCCCCGAAAGAGCGTTCGTCCCTCCCCCTCCCCTTCTTTCCTTCTTCTCGTTCTTCTTGTGCGTCGAATCTAACAATAGTCAGTCCCGCCACCGCCCATCCCCGAAGATCTCGAGTCCAAGACCGACATGGGCATGAACGATGACGACGCTCCCGACAATGTGACAGTGACATCCATGTCCTACGCGGCAGACGACGACCACCACGACATGTCCAACTTCTCAGTACCCCACCGGAAACGGAAGCGGGAGGAGATGATCCAGGACATGACGGAGCAGCAGCATGCTGTCTATGGCGATGAGCTTCTCGACTACTTTTTGCTGTCCCGCAACGAGCAGCCTGCTGTCCGCCCGGAGCCGCCTACCAACTTCCAGCCCAACTGGATCATCGACACCGAGCGCCACACGGCATTGCACTGGGCCTGCGCAATGGGCGACGTGGAGGTAGTCAAGCAGCTCAAGCGGTTCGGCGCGACACTTGATGTGCAAAACGAACGTGGCGAGACTCCTTTCATGCGCGCCGTCAGCTTCACCAACTGCTTCGAAAAGCAGACATTCCCGGCGGTCATGAAGGAGCTGTTTGAGACGGTAGATGCCCGTGATAGTGCCGGCTGCACCATCATCCACCACGCGGCCATTATGAAAAGTGGTCGCGTGACCAGCCAGTCGTGTGCGCGCTATTATCTCGACAATATCCTCAACCGCCTGCAGGAGACACACGATCCGAATTTTGTGCAGCAGCTCATCGATGCGCAAGATGTCGACGGAAACACTGCCGTGCATCTGGCAGCCATGAAGCATGCCAGCAAATGCATACGCGCGTTGCTTGGCCGTGGTGCTTCGACAGATATTCCCAATCACGAGGGTGTGCTTGCCGAAGATCTCATCAAGGACCTCAATGCCAACAAGAAGGCACGTGCAGCACCGCAGAGGTCTTCGTCACCATTTGCGCCCGACTCGCAAAGGCGGCCCGGCCTGCGGGATGCTATGATGGACGTTTCCGTACCAGGAAAGGGTGCTGCGTCGGCAGCAGCGGCAGAGGCAGCGGCAGCAACACTATCGTACCAGTCAGATGCGGCCAACACGGTGCAATCGCGCATTACGGCGCTTGTGTTTGAAAAGTTCCAAGACCTGGCGCAGAGCTACGAAGAGGAGTTTAATGAAAAGGTGGAGGCCGAAAAGGAGGCGCGTCGCATTCTCAGCAACACGCAAAATGAGCTGGCTGCTGTGCGCGCCGAGATTGCCGATGTCGAGGCGCGGCTCGAGTCGGACGAAGATGCCACCAAGATTGCACAAGACGCCAGCATGTCGCAAAAACAGCTGTTGTCTCTCTTGACTAGGCGTAACAGGCTCGTCTTGGACAACGACGCAGATCGCGAATTGGCTCATGGCTCGAGCAATGGGGCCGGCGAGGGCCATGGTATGAACGGTATGAACGGCATGAACGGGGTCAACGGCACCAACCACACCGGCGCCGACGACGAAACGCCCGAGGCTCAACAGGCACTCTTGCACGAGCTACAGCAGCTGGTCTTGGAGCAGCAGCAGGCCGAAGCCGACTATGTGGATGCGCTGGCGGCCGTGGGTACAAGTGACAATATTGAAAAGTATCGGCGACTGCTGCGCAGCTGCTTGGGCCCCGAGGCAGAGTCTCTTGAGGATAACCTGGACGGCATGATTTCGATGATGGAAGAAGAAGCGGCGGATGGAGCTCCTGATAGTGCTGCAGCTGGTGTGGCAGCTGCCGTTGCGGCTGCAGCTGTCACGGTCAATGGCACAACGGGCGTAGACGCAATGGGGCTGATGGCGTTATAATCCTGGGTTTCTGTTTTTCTTTTTCTTTTTCTTTTATTTTTTTACTGTCTCCTTTTTTTTGGTACGGGTCTTTTTTTATCCCATTTTATTTTTTTCTGACTCTTTTTTGGCCCTTCACACATTTTTCACCCTTCTCTCTTTTTTGGATGTCTTCTTTTGGGACGGGTGATGGAAAATGACGTTCAAGTGAGACTTGGCTATACAGAATTTTTTTAACATTTTGAACACAATTGCGCCACTCGCCACGCGAGTGCTGTGGCAGGCATCCTTTTTCCATGGTACAGGTGAGATTGTTCCTGACCGTCAGAGCTGGACGTGAGAATGCAGTGTTTTACCGACTCTTGTTTTTGTCTCTGCATGCTGCTTGTGGATGAGAACGGTAATGGAACGTCCGACTGTCTTCCATGGATAGAAGGGAGGCGACAATGGTGTAAAGAAGGGCCAGAAATGGCAAAAAAATGAAAATTTAAAATGCAAAAAAAAAAAAA
>JAGKRZ010000281.1:0-33150 GCA_020002355.1 Intubia oerlemansii
TACCCCCCCCCCCCCCCCCCCCGTATTGATTTTTGTGCCTTGAATTGCCGCACTGGCGCAGAACATTAAGCCGCCCGCGCAAAGCGGGGTTTTTTTCTTTTTTTTTTTTTGTTGATATACAACCTCATGCCAAGGGCGCTTCCCCTCTCCCGATACACGGCGTCACGGCTTTGCTCCGGCCAGAATCGGGGTTGACCTCGTGCAGAGCGCGCGCGCTTGACGTGTTTGGGAAACCTAGGCTGGGGTGATAAGCTTCTGTACCCCCGTACATACTCCATTTCCGACCCGGCTCTGGACTACCACTACCACTAACCCCTCTACCCTCCCTTGGGACTCCTCTCCCGCATCGTCATACCTTGCCCACGATCCTACTTAACCTTGACTCCTCTCTCTCTTTTTTATTCTTCCTCTTCTTTTTCTATTCTTCTTTCTTCCCTCTTCTTGTCTTGTTCCTCAAACTCCCCAACCTTCTCTTCCTTTCCACAACAAACCCTCCCTCCCTGTCCTCCCCCCACACAACCAGCAACCATGTCGACTTGGCAAGAAATCGCCAGCAAGGCGCAGGCTGATCTGATCGCCAAGATCCCTCAGAAGTACCGTCTTGCTTCTCCTCCTCCCGAGTCTGTTACCGATGTGACCGGCATTCCGCGGTCATGTGGTCTTCTGACGGACCGTCAGCTCGAGATCACGGAGCTTCCCATGGAGACTCTGCTCGAGCAGCTGGCCTCGGGCAAGCTTACTTCAGTTGAGCTGACGGAGGCTTTTGCCGGCCGTGCTGCCATTGCCCACCAATGCGTAAGTCTCCTTCGCCCTCTGTTTCGTCATTTCTTCCCCTTTTGCCCCGTTCTCTCTAACACGTTAGACCTTCTGTCTTACCGACTACTTCCCCGAGGAGGCCCTCAAGCGCGCTGCCGAGCTGGATGCCACCCTCAAATCCACCGGCAAGCCTGTCGGCCCGCTGCACGGTCTTCCCGTGGGCATCAAGGACCAGCTGATGATGAAGGGCAAGCCCGCGACATTTGGCACGGTCGTCTGGCACGACAACGTGGCCGAGGAGACGTGCTCGATTGTGCAGATCCTCGAGGCCGCGGGCGCGGTTCCCTTTGTGCGCACGACGATGCCGCAGACGGGCATGATGCTGCAGACGGTCAGCGGCCTCTGGGGCCGCACGCTCAACCCGTTCAACCGCAACTTCTCGGCCGGCGGCTCGTCCGGTGGCGACGGCGCGCTGGTCGGCATGTTTGGCGCTCCCTTCTGCCCGTCGACGGATATTGGCGGCAGCATCCGCGCGCCGGCGGCCTACAACGGTCTGTACGGCATCCGCCCGACAGCGGACCGCACGCCCAAGACGGGATTCATCACGGCGGCGCCCGGCCAGGTGTCGATCAAGGTCTCGTGCGGCCCCCTCAGCAAGACGCTCGGCGGCGTCAAGGCGGCCGTGCAGCCGATCCTGGAGCACGCCAAGTACATTGGCTACGAGCCGACGTGCGTGCCCTTTCCCTGGAAGGAGAACGTCGCGGTGCCGGAGAAGCTGTGCTTTGGCGTGATCCGCGACGACGGCGTGGTCAAGCCGCAGCCGCCGGTGGCGCGCGCGCTGGACGAGACGATTGCCAAGGTCAAGGCGGCGGGCCACGAGGTGATCGAGTTTGAGGTGCCGACGGACCTGTGGGAGCTGGCGAACCTGACGTGGGCGCTGTACTTCCAGACGGGCGCCAAGGAGTGCAAGGAGCTGGCCGCGGCGAGCGGCGAGCCCCTGACTGAGAACATCGCCTGGTACCTCGACACGTACAAGGTCAAGGAGTCGAGCATCACCGAGGTGTACGCCAACAATGCCAAGCACGCCGGCTACAAGAAGCTGTTCAACAAGGCGTGGGCTGCCACGGCATCCAAGACGGGCACCGGCCGCCCCATCGACGCCATCCTCACGCACTCGTCGCCGTCGGCCAGCTTCCCCCACGAGTTCCCCGTCTGGTGGGGCTACTTCTCGCTGTGGAACACGCTCGACTACCCGTCGACCATTATGCCGATCAAGGGTTTCGCGGTCGACGCCGCCAAGGACGCCAAGGACGCGTCGTACACGCCGCGCACCAACAGCCCCTTTGACAAGATGAACCACGACATCTACGACCCCGAGAAGTGGAAGAACCAGCCCTTCACCTTCCAGATTGTCACGCAGCCCTACAAGGACGAGGAGCTGCTCAGCATCTCGACGGTGGTCGACTCGATTGTCAATGGCAAATAAGCGCGGTCATCCTGTCTTTTCTTCTCATGAACAGCGCTAATGTACATATCACGTCATGAATTATACGAAACCCTGTAAATACATTTCTATGCAAAACCAAACGCTATCAAGATACTCAAGAAACATGTGTGATGCAGATTCGGATGTCCTCCGAAAGAGGGGGCAATAAGCCCCTTGTTATTTCGCGCGCGCAATTCAGCGTCGAGAGTGAAGAGCAGCTGTATGATGCATGTATTCATCCATCATAAAAGTAGAAAAATAAGGCGGATTCACGTACCCGCATGCAATCAAGAGAAAGGTAGCGCGCCGTACTTCGTCCTCGTAATGCGGAAATAAGTATTGTCTTGTATCATGGAGTGCAATTGTACGGAATCAAATACGGGGCTAATGCTTCATGCATCTCACATGGACATTTTACACAAGGGAGCGCTTATACAGAGTACATGTAAGTATCTTACAGTACTCAGTAGACACGACCGAGACGGAGTCTACCGAGACGACCCCCACTCCCATCCCCGTGCTACGCCCACTTGTGCTATGCATGCTTATTCATATTACGGAGTGCTCGGCTGAGTATCTTACAGCAGGCTACGGAGTACTTGTATCTTCGTCTACTTTGTACTCTTGTCATGTGCTCTTTCAAAGATGGAATCATTGCGCCGAATGGGTGGGAAGCGTTCATGGCTCAGTCTATTTGTTCCATATCAGGATATCAGCATGAATGGACAATCACGTCAGAGGCCAACTACAAGATAAGTGGCCAGGAGTAGCCAATGTGGCCCCTGATATGGAAGGGTGCTTTTCTAGACTAGTCGAAAGATACTGAAATGGAGCACGCGGCAGAAACATAGATATCAGAAATGACTGCCATCCACGGCTGCATGCTGCAAGCCCGCAAGGTTGTATCATATCGCGGTATCTCTGCATTGCTACACCACCGCACTACTCTATCGCGGTATCGCTGTATCGCTCGGTAAGCTGACGTCGGATCTGGTATGCGTGCTTTTTACGCGAGCACCAGGGATGTCGGCAGTTTTCAGTTTTGCCAGCCCAAAAGCAAGGTGTGCGCGGTTTTATGAGTGCCAAAGATACGGTTATTGGTTCTTGAAACAGCGTCTCATTTCTAATCTTTTTGTTTTTCGGTTTTACTGGATGTTAATACCGCGAGAGAAGGGGTACTACCTGAGGGGAATTCTAACAAGAGCCTAACAAAAAAGCCTATCAAAAACTCACCAAGAATAATGCCACGGATCTTGTCCGATGCGCTGCGATACACATGAGAAAAAAAAAATTAAAGAAAAAATAAAACGCAAACCAAAAAAAAAAAAGAAAAAGAAAAGAAAAAATACCGTAATTAAAAAACTCAATCAAAAAAATAAAAGTCCTTTACATCAAAGGGGCTCAATCGGGGATCGAACCCGAGACCTCGCACAGGATTGCATTGCAGATGCAATGGGCAGTGAGCCCGAAGCGCGAATCATACCACTAGACCATTGAGCCTTGAGAATGGGAGTAGGAGGCCGGTCGTGGCCATACGAAGGTGGGTTCGCCGCCAGGGCGAAGTGTGTGCTCTCAGTACCTACCAATTGAGATTGGATGCAAACACGACAAGAACACAAAATCAAATGCAAACAACAACAATTCTCACGCTCTTTGCCCATGAATATCAAATAAATACGTTTCTATAAAAGGTATAAAATGCCTCGTAACACATGCCATCATGAGAAAGAGAACAAAAAGAAAAAAGAAAGAGAAAGAAAAAAGACAGAAAAAGAGAAGGAGAAAGAAAGGATGGATGAATAAATGACATCAATTCCTTCCCCCCCTCCTACAATCCATAGACGGAAGTATCCCACGGCTGCGCACCGTCCGACAGATGGCTGGCCTGCCACGTGAGACCGAGAATGTCAGTCCAGTCGACGCCGCTGAGGGGATCCTCCGAGGACAGCTCGTTGGTCTGCAGCTCGCCCTGCTGGATGCTGTGGAGGGCGGCGGTGAAGCGGTCAAAGAGGGTGCGAAAGACCTTGCGGACGCCCTCGACATGGGGCCAGAAGACGGACAGGTGCTCGGCGGCGGTGCAGACGCGGTCGAGCAGGCCGAGGCTGTTGACGGCGAGCAAGAGTGTCTGCGGGGTCTGGACGGAGGCGAGGGAGTGCTGGATGTCCTTGGCGATCTGGATGGCGGCGGCGGTGAGGGCGGTCGAGGAGGTAAAGGGGCACTGGCCCATGAGGCCGCGCTCGTGCATGGTCTCGAAGCCGGCGACGATGTCGGCGCTGGAGCTGGAGCTGACGCGGCGGCCCTCTTCGGCGAGGGCGGCGTCGATGGAGGGGGAGGCGGGTGGAACGGTCGTCAAGGGGAGGCTGCTGCTGTGGTGCTGGCCTTGGTGATTCTGATGATTCTGATGATCGGCCGCGTCCGAGATCAAGCGGTAGAGATGGATGATGAGCATGTGGTAGAGGATCCGCAGGTAGATGTCGCCAAACGAGCTCACGGTGCTTGACCGGTACGGTACGGACGAGTCGGTGGATTCTGCAGCTGTGCTCGACACTGGTATACTGCTGCTGCTGCTGCTGCTGCCGCCGCCCAAGACATCGCCTGCTGCCGTCGTGCCGGCGGCCGATGACACACTGGCCTGTGTCTGCGACAGGCTGAGCACCCAGCGCACCATTTGACTGTTGAGCTCGTCGGTGCGCAGGAGGATGGTGCGCCGCGAGAGGCCGTGGCCCGGCGCCGAGAGACCGACCATGTCGAGCGCCATCTGGCACAGCTCGCTGAGCTTGATGCAAAAGTGGATGTGCACTTTGGGGTTGATCTCGCCCGACTTCTCGCGGAAGTCGTCGGGGCGGGGCAGGACGTGGTCGTAGTCCTCGCGGCGGATGGCGGGCGGGCGGCCGTGCTCGAGGGCCGACAGGACCTCGGCCTGGAACAGGGTCCACCAGATGCGGATCTGCAGGCGCCGGTCGGCGAGGGGCATGCGGTCGGGCCCGAGGGGCTCGTTCATGAGGTTGCGGTGGATGCCGATGCCAAAGGCGATGCGGGTGGCGACGCCGAGCCAGTAGGAGCTGTTGGCGCTGACGTTGTCGGCGTTCTGGAGGTGCCAGGTGAAGAGGAGTGCGGCCTGGACGAGATGGACGCGGTCGCGCTCGTGGCGCATGTCAAAGACGGCCTTGGCGCGGCGGAAGAGGACGGCCTTGACGATGTGGCGGGCCTGGACGGCCTTTGGGTGGGTGGACACGTGGGCGCCGACCAAGAGAACGGCGTGGAGGACGACGAGCGCGGGCTGCTGGCGGGGGTCCGGGTCGGCATAGCGGCTGCGGAAGTCGGACTCGTCAATGACGGGGAAGTACGGGTTGACCTTGTCAAAGTAGGCATCGATAAAGTCTTGGCGGATGTCTTTTTCGGGAAAGGAAAAGATGTCGGGGAGGTGAGAAGATGAAGAAGAATGGCTGCCGGGGGCTGCTCCCGACGATGCAGCCCCTTTGCCGTCGCCGGTCCCCGTCCCGTTCGCGGCCCCCTGCCCAGCCCCGTAGAGAAAGGCTGCGGCATCGTCGGAGCGGTGGTCCATGGGAATCTCGGGGATGGGCGGGCGTATCTGTGGGTAGGGATACACAAGATATTGAGGACGGGGCTGGTCGAGCTTGATCAGATGGGTCATGTTGGAGGTGTGCGTGCCGACATAGGTGACACGCACATTGTCGATGCGGTCAAAGACGCCCCACGTCGACGACGACAGGCCGTAGCGGAAGAAGCGCAGCAGCCCGTTCTCGGCAATGTCGAGAGAGAGCGCCACCTCGGACTCGGGCGGCGACTGCGGCGACGGCGTCGAGTTGGCCGCCAGCGCTGTGTGGTGGCCCACGCCCGAGCAGATGCCGCGGGCGCAGAGGCAGCAGCGGTCGGTCGACGTGGCTGCTGTGGATGTTGTGGTGGAGGTGGCCGAGATGGGAGGCAAGACGGAGGAGGAGGAGGAGTCGGTGGTGGTGGTGGTGGTGGCAGTGGCAGTGGCAGTGGCGGTAATGGTATTGGTGGTGGGCAGTGAAACGTTGGTGATCGAATGCCGACGACGATCTGGAGGACTGGAAAGACGACGTCGTCGCTGTCGACGCCACGCTACATTAAACCTGAGTTGTTAGCTGTCTGTGCTGTGTATTTTATTTGGTTGATCTTTCTTTTTTTCTTTTTTTTTTTTGTATTTTTTTTTCATAAGATTGTAGAAATACTTACGAGCATTCGGTGCCGGCCTTCATGCATGCACTGCATGGACGTTCATTGACCGAATCACAGCGGACCTTGCGGCGACGACAGACGTCACAGGAATGCATCTGCAGTCGTCGCGGAGCCTGACGCGGAACCGCCATATCGGATGCTGTTGTTGTCACTGCTGCTGGTGTTACTGCTGTTACTGCCTGCGGAGCAGTGACTGGCACAGACAGAGACGGAAAGTCCTGGGAAGGCGAGGCCAAGGCCGGCACCGTGGGCGGGGAGTTACTCTGGATCGACATGCCGTCCGGGGAATGAGATGGGGGCAAAGGAGGAAGACAGGGGCAACCGAAGGAGAGTTCAAGCTTGGTTACGGCTCTGCCAAGCTCGGGGATCGGAGGAAGACAAGAAAAAGAAATAAATAAAATATAATGGAGTGACGGAGGGAAAACAATAAGCAAAAAGGGACAGAGTGACGACGAGGAGGAATAGAGAGGGGCGCGTGGGCTGATGTCACCTTGCGGCTGTGTCTCTGTAAACGGGTATCAGAACGGAGGATCGGGGATGTCGGCTGCTGAAGAATCAAAGCTCGAGGTCCAGATTTCAAGTTTTCAAGTCTGGTCAAACAGGGGAACGGTCCCTATCATGAAAGACGAGCCCATTTCCTGGCGGCTATCGATTATCGATAAAATATGGTCTGGAGGTGATAAGAGTACGGTGTAGTGGCGGTTCTGAGAATGAGTGGTGTGTTGGAGCATGTGGCAGCCGGAGAAGCTGCAGCAAGAAAGAAAAAGATATCTTGCAGGTGCTTGTCCTGTCCAAGAGAGAGGCATCAGCGCGGTCTGCCCAGGTATTGCTCCGGGGGTAAGAAAATAGAAAAGACCCCGCCCGACTCCAAATCGGTCCAAATCGGCCTTTTACGAGTAGGTAGTGAGCGATACATTCAAATCGGCTCTGTATCCCAATCCTGTAAGTCCAAGCGAGTCGATATCACGTCTTGTTCTCGGCCAGTTATATTTAGGTGTTTTCTTGTACAGTGGAGAATCAAAGACAGCAAGCAGTCTGGATGCCAATGGCCGTACATATCTTGTAGTGAAGCAGCATATTTAGTGCTCGTCTCCCACTATTCCATTATTCAACATCTCCATATTTCCTTACCAGAGGATCCATGAGCGGCAGCGCCCATGTTGGGACCTGCCGATAACAGACAAGTCGCCAAAAGTCACCAGGCGCTCTACGGAGCAGTACGAGTACTCCGTACATAGCACCTCTTCTAGGGCGGTCCCCGCATCCCGCTAGCTGTCAAAAGACTAGCGCGGACTAGGTTGGCTCCGACCCCAATGATATCCAAATTAGTGGAGTCGCGGCCCCTTTCTGCCGCTGTAAACTGATACGAGTACGGAGTACATCCGTAGCTGTAGCCGTGGCTTTTGTATGGGTGATATGGGCAACGCGCTTAAATGTGTACAGAGTACGACGTACTCATACGACGTAAAAGGAGACAAGTGCCTGTAGGTATTGATCTAGCGCCATTCTCGAAGCGCGGTACGAATGTAGAGGGAAAGGACGGAGAATGGACAGAATGGACAGGATGCTTTTTGCAAGTATCATTTGAGCAGCCGCTGCTGGAGGAGAGGACAAGAAGAAGAACAAGAACGACAAGACGGAGAAATAAAGATACCTGCAGACGAACAAGTCTATCAGTGGAGAATGATTGACACCGGGCGTAAACAGAGTACGTGGAACGGAGAATCTTACGTACGACTGGTGCACAGTTCTTTTTGACCCCCCTTCGGAACTCGGAACTCGTTAGGTCCCATCGAGTGCCGGCATAGAGAGAGAGAGAGATACCGGCGGCATATCAAAGCGTCGCATCCACACACCACCGCTGCGGCAACGGCACATCTCCGCACATCTCCGCACTGTCGGAGCTGCGTAACGGCAGCGCTGTCTTTTTCAGTTCGGTAGCGGGCGAGTGTGTTAGCGAGCATCACTTTGACTCCGAGACATTGGGCATACTCCATCACTCCATGACTCCATCACTCTATGGGAAACAGTCGCCGATATCGATATCGGAACGGCAGTTGGAGCCCAAGCAAGACAACAGCTCTCAGTTTTTGTCTATGAATAACTCTTGTCGCTCCCGATCCTGGGGAACTGGCCAGACGGCAAAAAGGAACAAGGAAAACAAGGAGCGCCACAGGAGCGGAGAAAAACAGGTAAAAAAGTACAGAGTAACAAGTAGTTGCACTCCGTACACCGCACAAGTGCGGAGTAATCAAACGAGGATGCCGAGTACGGCAGTTGTGTGGTAATATGACAGTTGTATGACTTTCCCGAGCACGGCAAATGCGGTGTGCCCGACTTGCTGGCACCAGTCACGTTCCAGGTCCGAAGGCCGATGTCCAAGGCCGATGTCGAAGACCGATGAATGAAACAGGTCCGCTGCTTTTGTTCAAGGAAGTGATGCGACGATCGTGGTGGATGAACGTTTCCATTTCTATATATCGTTATTGTATAAAGGAGCTTGAACAGCGGGACATCTGATCAGTTGGTATTCTCCCTATCTTTTCATTTCGTTTTTTGTTGCTTTTCATCGTTGGCATCGATCATTCCATCGAATACCTTATCACCATCACCATCACCACCACCTCCTCCTCCTTCAACATCATGACCAAACCTACCCCTTCGGTCGTTACTCTCGACCCTCACAAGATTGCCGACAGCCGGCCCATGTTCTCGCACGTGACCGGTGCCCTCGATGGCAACTCGCGCCTGATCGTGACGGCCGGCCAGGTCGGCGCCGACGAGAACGGCCACGTGCCGACGTCGTATGCCGCCCAGATCGACCAGGCGCTGCTCAACCTTCGCCGCTGCCTGACCTCGGTGGGCGCCACGGTCCAGGACATTGCCAAGATTGTCTACTACATTGTCGACTACGACGCCAGCAACCGCGTGCACGCGGCGCCCGTGGCGGCCTTCCTCGAGGGCCACCGCCCGGCGTCGACGCTCGTGCCCGTGCCCTGCCTGGCCAAGCCCGAGTACAAGTTTGAGATTGAGGCGTACATTGCGCTGCCGCAGCACGCGACGCGCGAGGCCGACGTCGTCGTGGTCGGCGCCGGCTTGTCGGGCCTCAAGGCGGCCTACGAGGTGCAGCGCGCGGGCCTGTCGTGCATCGTGGTCGAGGCCAACGACCGCGTGGGCGGCAAGACCTTTTCCGTCGAGCACGTGCCCGGCGACGGCACGTTTGTGGACCGCGGCGCGGCCTGGATCAACGACACGAACCAGTCCGAGGCGTTCAAGCTGGCGCAGACGCTCGGCCTCGAGATGGTGGTGCAGAACACGACGGGCCACGTCGTGCAGCAGGCGGCCGACGGCAGCGTCTCGCACTTTCTGTACGACACGCTGCCCGAGGGTCTCGGTGCCGCGGCGGTGGCGGACCTGGTGCTGGTGCGCGACGCGGCCGAGGAGGCGTGCCAGAAGCTCGACATCCACGACCCTGTGCGCACGGGCGGCCACCTGGACCGCATGACGATGGAGGAGTGGATCCGGTCGGTGGGCGGCGGCAAGACGGCGCTCGACTCGGCGACCATCTGGCTGCGCGCCATGCTGGGCCTCGAGCTGCGCGACGTCAGCGCCCTCTTCTTCCTCAACTACTGCAAGAGCGGCGGCGGTCTGCTGCGCATGCGATCCGACCGCAAGGAGGGCGGCCAGTACCTGCGCTTCCACCGCGGCACGCAGTCGCTGTCCCTCGGTCTGGCCGGTCTCCTCAAGCCCGACTCGGTCGTGCTGTCGTCGCCCGTGCGCAAGATCGTCCAGACCGATCAGGGCCAGGTCCGCGTCGTCTCGACCCGCGGCGACTTCTTGTGCAAGCGCGTCATCGTCTCCGTCCCGACCGTCCTCTACAAGGAGATCCAGTTCGAGCCCGCGCTGCCCGCCGCCAAGGCCGAGCTCGGCAGGGCCAACCTGCACGGCTACATCAACAAGTTCATCGTCCGCTACGACCGTCCCTGGTGGCGCGAGCACGGCCTCTGCGGCACCATCCACTCCTACCACGGGCCCATCTCCACCGCCCGCGACACCAGCGTCGACGTCAAGAACCAGTTTTCTATTACGACCTTCTTGTCCGGCACGGACGGCGAGGCCCTCGGCAAGATGACGCCCCAGGAGCGGTTCCGCCTGGTCACCGCCCAGATCAACGCCACCCTCGGCGCCGGCCTCACCGGCAGCAAAGCCCCGCCCGCCCCCATCGGCTTCGTCGAGCAGCAGTGGCGCAACGAGCCCTTCTTCCAGGGCTGTCCCTGCCCGGCCTCGCCCCCGGGCGCCATGACAAAGTACGACCACGCTCTCCGCACCGCCCACGGCAAGATCCACTTTGTCGGCACCGAGACCGCCTACGAGTGGAAGGGCTACATGGACGGCGCCCTGCGCTCCGGCATCCGCGGCGCCCAAGAGGTCGTCGCCGCCCTCAGCAGTCCGAAGCTGTAAGGGTATCGGGCGTGGTGGGCAGTGTTGTGTTGTGATTTCTGTTCTTGGTTGTGTTTTTTAGCGAGACATTGAAAGGTCGTCCTCGTCTGGCACTTTTCGTTTGATGATTTTGTATATCATACCTAGTAGAATGATGAATTGAAAAAAATAAAAGAAAACAATTCAAAACATGGGTAATCAAAAGGAAGAGTGCCGTGTTGACGTGTTCCATGATGTGTGATTAGTCATCACAAGAGCTCTATTCCAACCAATCACATACACCGTACAGTCCCGCTTTACCCCATAAAGCACTGGCAACCTGGGATGCTGCTCGACAGGGATTCCGTGCAGCGGGGCCACCGTGCAAATACAGCCATATTCGTACCGTATACATCAAACCCCATCCATTCGCTGTGCATAGGGCATAGTAGTAACCGAGCCATCAGACATATCATTGTCTGAAAAGGAGAACTGGGGGACATCACCGAACGATATGCCTGACATATGGCTCGATGAGGTATTCGCGCCTCTGACGGGGGAGCTCGAGGTAGTGAGGATAGGGCTCGACATATTTATTGTACCGAAAAGGTGTCGTTGATGTTGTGGTTGCATGTCTGGCACAGGCGCAACATGTGGTCAATGGTAACGTTGTACCCTACAGTGCGCCCATTTATCATGTTCTCCACTTTTTGGATCTCAGATACCCTGTCGAGCTGTATACCCTTCCATATGGAAATGCAAAAGATGAGAACAGAGCACAATAACAACAACATTGGCCTCACGAAGCACTTGACGCGTTTTTGCTTTGCACGCCACAACCCAAAACTACCCAAAACCATCCGCACCTTCAGATGCATGAATGAACTCCTCCTTGACCGGGCGACGGGCCAGCTGGGCCAGAACGCCTTTGCGCGTCGCTACAGCACCGAGCTGCTTCGATCGTTCCGGCCAGCGCCGCGTCTGCGCTTCGATGGCGGCGAGCGCGGCACCAATCTGGCCATCGACGACAGCGGACGGCCCTCTTCCGATGCTGTCGCGTCGCGCGGCGGCCGGGATATCTGGGCGCACCAAGCCGGCGTCAACGCCCTAGCTCTCGAGCGGTTCGACGGGCGAATGTATGTGTGAGGAGGAGGGGAAGACGAAGAAGAGGGAAAAGAGTACATCAACTGACAGATAGTCTTGTCTCTGGAGGATCCGACGCCACGATTCGCATATGGGATCTTGAACAGTCAAACGGCGGCGACCCTCTCGCAAAGACGTTTCGACCCGTGGCAACCATTGCTCGTGCCGGCAGCAGCAACAGAAACAACACATTCTCGAGACGGTCTTCTTCGACAGTGGCCCAGCACCGCACGAGTCATGCTCCCTCTCCAGAGACGGCCCAGGGCCACCGATTCGGCATCACCCATCTGTCCTTCTACCCCTTTGACTCGGAAGCGTTCCTGTCGTCGTCATTTGACCAGACGCTCAAGCTGTGGTCCACGGGCAGCGCCCGTCTCGCCGGCTCCTTTGATCTCGGCGTCAAGGTCTACAGCCACGCCATCTCGCCCAAGGCCGACCACCTGCTCGTCGCCTGCGCCACGCAGCACCCGGCCGTGCGTCTCGTCGACCTCAAGTCGGGCGCCGCCGTGCAGTCTCTCGTCGCGCCCGGCCAGGTCGCCGGCGGCGTGCTGTCGGTCGCCTGGTCGCCCACGCACGAGCACATCCTCGCCAGCGGCGCCGTCGACGGCACCGTGCGCATCTGGGACGTGCGTCGCGCCAGCAGTCTCTTGGGCATGCTGGACCAGGAGGATTCCTTGGGTTTGGCGTATCGGCAAAACGGAGAGCGGCGTCCCACCGCCTTTCGGGCTTCTTCCAAAGCCCACGCGGGTCCCGTCAACGGCCTCGCTTGGACCGACGACGGCGCTTTTCTCGTCTCGGCCGGCCACGACCGCCGCATCCGCGTCTGGGACATGGCCACCGGCGCCAACACGCTCGTCCACTTTGGCCCCTCCGTCCGCAACGGCGGCGGCCTCACCAGCGTGCCCATGGTCATCAGCCCGACGGGGCTCACGCCGCCGCGCCAGGAGCTCTTGTTCTGGCCCAACGAATCCGAGATCCTCGTCTTTCGCCTGCACGACGGCACCCTTGTCACGCGTCTCCGCGGCATGGGGCCCTCACAGTTTGCCGTGCGGCCAGACCTTCCATCGTCTGGGTCGTCTGGGCCGTCGTCTGGACAGATGTCACGCGCCCGTGCTGATGTGCATGAGGCCGCTGCCGCCGCCGCCGCTGCCGACCGTTCATCGGCCCGCCGCAACCGCGTGACCTGTCTTGCCTGGCGCGGCGCCGGCGGTCTCGGCAGCGAAACCGGCGGCGTCGTCATGGGCGGCCGCGACGCCATCGGCGGTCTGTACAGCGGCCATCTCGACGGTCAGATCCGCGCATGGGTGCCGCAGCCCACCAATTTTTCGGGTTCTGTTCCTGGCTCTGACGAAAGCGTCATCCCCGGAGACGTCGACGATGCCAATATGCCATCCGAGGTGGTCGAGGAAAGGCAGCGCAAGCGTCGCGCACTCGACCAGGCCTACCGCAGTCTCATGGGCACGCAAATCACATATCGTTAGGATACCGTGCCCGTTGGTTATTGTGTTGGGGTTCGAGTGCTTTGATTATGGTGTTGTTTTCGTAGTTGGAATCGTCCCTCTCGCACTAGCTGCATAATGCACACTACCCCCTCTGCTATCATAATCAGCCATCCGATATGGTGTAATGGCTAACATCCGACGCTCTCACCGTCGAGCTCGGGGTTCGATTCCCCGTATCGGAGATATATTTTTTGTCTTTTATTTTCTGACTCGTCTTAATCATATTTTTTCGGTTTTTTTTTTTTTTTTTTTGCCAAAACAATCACAGATACTTTTTTTTCGTCTGAGAGGAAGGATGAATAAATAAAGCAGTGAATAATAATATTTTTTAGTTCACAGGCCTTATTCTATAGAAATCGAAAAAGGCAGAGTATAGGTACCTATCAAGATAAACTAAATAAAATAAAATATTACATCAATCTAAAATATTGTTTTATTTTCTTGTATATCCATCAGCCATGCACTGATGATGGAACTCGAACAGCTGCTCCAGATGAGGCGCAAAAAGTGATATGACGCACTGCAGCCAATCAGAGCTCATCACTGCCAGAAACAGTGGGTACCACCAACGTCTGTGAAGCGCGAAGCAGCTTGGCTTTGGATCCAAGGAAAGCTGATCGCCTTTTTGCTTTGCGACGAGTCGACACACATTCACCCTTGACCCTGAGATCCAGCCGCGGCGCATTTGACACTATTTCTATCAAACCGATCGAAACATCTTTTACGCGATACAGATACAAAGAGTGACTTGACCGCGCACAACCCTTTTTCTCTCTGCCCTCGGGGCTTCTCACCAACCTCACCCCCGGACACCCACCATGGCGACACCGACGGCGATGAAGCTCGCCCCGTCGCAGCAGGGTAGAACCCCCGCGGCAGCGACGCCGCCCGTGTCCACGCCCTTTAGCTCGCATGCTCATGCTGCAGGCTTTACGCCTCAACCTCACGGACACGGACAAGGACACGGACAAGGGGGAGCGAGGTTGTCGCCGCAAAACGTCAAAAAGTCGCCCGCCAACTCGGCCACGCTGATGGGCCACAGCGCCAGCAGCAGCGGCTACCCCGGTGGCGGACCGGGGAGCGTACCAGGAAGCGGACCAGGAAGCGGGCCTGCAAGCAATCCGGCCATGAGCTTTGACAGCCCGGCGGCGGCGGCGATGAGCGCCATGGGCATGGACCTTGGGGGCACGGGGATGATTTCGACACCGACGCCGACTCCGATGGGAGCAGCTGTGGCTCGCAGCAGCGACGACGACGAGCGGCTGCGTCGATTGGTGTCTGTGCTGGGGATGCTCAAGGTGAGAAAAGAGTACATCGGAACGAAAAATGTGAACTACTTTCCTGACCAACCAGCAAAACAAGGGCCGGGTGAGCGAGGCCGGACTGGAGAGGCTGGCCAAGTCGATGGGACTCGAGTGTCTCTGGGAGGACCCGATGGGCGGCAGTAAGACGAAAACGCTCATCATGGCGGGCACGGCGCTCGTAGTGGACATTGGCGTGGCCCACAACCATGTGGTCGAGTCCGTGGTGGTCACGTTTCCCGAGTCGCGCAGCATCGTGATGCGGCATATTGAGCGCGCCAACACGACGCTGCTGCGCGATCTGCAGTGCAGGCCGCACGAGAGCCCGCTCAACAAGTCGCTCGGCCCGTTTGCCGCTAACCTCGCAACGCTGGCCGTGCTCGACAAGCTGAGCGTCACCGAGCCGGCCGGCCGGCTCAACCTGTACGAGGCGGTCGCCGGCATCTATGAGTCGCTGGACCGTCTGTACCAATGGGATCTGCAGCAGGTGCGCGCGGCCGCAGCAGCCGACGGAGACGCCAAGGTGAAGAGTGAGGCCCAGCTGGCCACCACTGTGCAGTGCTCGCGGCACGGACGGCCATCCATGCACGAGCATGGCCGTCTGGGGCTGGGTATCGATTACTGGAAGCGGCTACATCTCGTGCAGCCTGTGCGTCTGCCGAGTGATGGAGGGGAAGGGGGCGAAGAAAAGGAAGGAGAACAAGGGGAGCATGGCCCGTCTGAACCCACAGTCGACGACATCCACACGACCGACACGACATGGCGCATCCTGGTCGAGTGCGCTCCGATTGGAAACTCGCTCGTGTACCAGCCTGTCCGCGTGTCCGACAAGTGGCTGTCCGATGCCATTGAGAAACCCGATGGCGCTCTGCTGGCTGCAGCGGCTGCTGCTGCTGCAGGAGGGCGCTTGGGCGTCCTGGACCAGCCCGTGCTCGATTGGCTGGAGCCCGAAAACACCCTCTTGCCGCCAGCACCCGCCGACGGCGACAAGGCAGCCGAGTCGGCCGCCGTGGCTGCATCCGACGCGGCGAGCGGCCATGCAGCAGCAGCAGGAGGTCAGGGGAGCGGCAGTACAACCAACCCAGCCAATCCAGCAGCATCAGCAGCATCATCAGGTGGTGGCAGTGACGCCGCCGCAGCAACCAAGACTCTGGCGGCGGGCGCCAAGCTGCCTGATGTGCGCTTCCATGCCGTCTTCGAGCCTGCCGTCGCCCTTCCCCTGACCGTGTGGCACCAGTTCAGCGAGCTCGTAGGATGGGTCCCCGACCCCGAGCCGCTCGTCACGTTTGACTCGCTGCGCTTTCCCGTGGCGCCAGGAACGCAGTACGAGCCCAGCCAGCCGCGCACCATTCGCTCTGTCAAGGCGGTGCACGTTGGGCCAGCGGTTAACTCAACAGCTAACTCGACGCTCATGCACAGCCACGCCCTGGTTGTGTACAAACCCGTCTATGGCCGCATGCTCCGCGAGCTTCCCTTTTCCCACCCGAGCCAGCTGGTACGCATGCTGCCGACCCTGCGTCAGTATGCATTCCTGTCGACGCTGCTCGACAATGCATCTGGCTCGGCCGTGGAAGGCCAGACCATGACACCACCGTCGACGGCATCTGTACCATTGACGCCGCCGCCGCCACAACCACAGCCATCCCAGACATCCCAGACATCCGACCTCCATATGGACATGACTCTCACGCTGCACCCCGCCCCGCGCGTCGAAGTGTCGTTCCTTCTGGGCCAGACGTCGGCGGCCATTCTCTTCGAGATTGAAGAGAATGCGCGCGTCCGCATCGTGTCTCAGAACGTGCTGGACGAGGGGCAGCAGCAGCCAACCAAGGCAGGAACGGGAACGCGACGACCGCTGACGGTGCAGGATCTGGGGCGAATGCTGGAGGTGTGCGAGGACATGGATGTATGGTGCGAATGGATCCGCCGCCACTGTGCGTGACGTAGGACAGGCGGCGAGTCCCCCAGGCCCAGCGTTTATAGCCAGTAAAATTCACATTATTTAAACTACTGTAGCATGCGAGCGTTTTTCGTTTTGGGGCATATTGTTCAATTTACAGTGGAATCGTTAGCGAATTACAGTGCTGAATGCGCTAAATGATGGGCGTGCTGTCAGTTTTTTCCTCTTTTCCTCCCCCTTCCTTCCTCCCCCATCCCATTTTTTCTCCTCCCCCATCCCATTTTTTGTTCTTGTCTCTCCCTTCCCCATCTTCTGTCTATCCTTTTGCTGCTATTATTGGCATCCTTCCGAGACATGCAGGATCAGCCAGAGCCTTTTGAGCCTTTTCAGGAATGTATGCCAAAAAAAAGACATCGGAGTAAGAGGCAGTGAAACTAGGAATATCTCAAAAATGATACCTCTGTCTTTATACGAGTATCATTGCCATTTTATGACAGTCTTGCGTCTAGTGAATAAGAAATATGATCGAACAAGACTGTCATACAGAGGCTCTTATTGCGAAGGACCTGTTACGAAATACGACATCCATTCTGTTTTTTCTCGTGGCTTGGGTTTGAATATATCGTTTAGAATACTCGTAAAAAAAACTATTCACATATAGTTTTATTTCAATGAGTAAAAATGTTTTTTTTTTTTTCAAGAAAATTTTTTTTTTACAGACCTTTTTTTTTCTACAAAAACGGTGTATGTATACAGCATAGGTATTGTCATAAGGGCCTGTAATATAACCAGTTGAAAAATTTTAAATCTTGTCATTTTTTTCTTTATTTTTTTTTTTAAAAAAAAAATCAAAACAAAGCGTTATTTCCATCGTAAACCTTTCTTAATCTTTGCGCCACCTGTAAATGGAATGTTATATCGGCATACCTTCCCACCTAACCTTTTACGAGTATATATTCATTTTTTTACGCTGTGTATCCCCTGTAAAAGCCCTACTCGTATTTAAATACCCAATAGGGAGTGCTTTTTTTTTAATACTTTTTTTACCCTCCAGATCATGTAAGATACCACCAAATACTACGAAATATACACAATAGAGGACGACGTCCATCGTCTTCTCGCGCTGATCTCACTCTACGTAAGATACCCTCTCCAATGCAACCCTCCTTGCTGGTTTATTTCCGCTGGCCCATGCATAGAAGCATTGGACAAGAATGACCAAGAACAACCAAAAAAGCTAGCGGCCCGTGAGCATCTGTCGCGGCAAAGCACCCCTGTTTTGTTGTCCCGCTACGACTCTGTACATTATGCATGACCCCTGCACTTTTTTCTGTTGTAATTTTAAACTCGGACCATCGTTGGGGCACGTTTCTTTTTATCTGCTTTTCTTTTCTTTTCTTTTCATCTATTTTGTAACATTGAGAAAAGGGGCAAAGAAAGCAGAGTACGAGTACGCGTGTCAAGGAGGAAAGGAGGCGATCGTCATGACGTCCATGCAATATTGTTGTAGATATTGCTGCAGAGCCTGAAAAGTCAAATCACGTGCAACAACAACATGCATCGAACGAGGGGTGACGCACAGTTTCCTTGCTTTGCTCTAGATGCTCTAGACCTACCCATGCCCTGGCTGGAATGCAAGGAGGAACATGTTTATGTAGGCACGGAGAAGCAGCGAAAGACACAAGACTCGGGCACAAGGGCACGGTGATGAGCGATGACGGGGGACGGATCAATGGCGATCTCAAAAGCCGGGAAGATGACTGGCAAAAAAGTCCCGACAATACTGTATATTACATGCATCTTACTTGATTGGAGAAGGAGGACAAGGAGATGACAGGGAAGGAGCAAAGGGCCTGTCGTCCCTGCTATTGTGTGCAACGCCAAAGCAAAAGATACATGTGATTCCGTACCACAAAACATGCTGCGTTTAGGTTTGGCAACACTCTGCAGACACGTCCAACGAATACTCCGTACTTGAATACAAGTTTACCTTTCGGCTTCTTCCATGGCCGCATTGTTTCCATTGTTTCCATTGTTCGTCAGGTCCTTTTTCTTAATTGCTACGTGTCAGGTTGGAATGGCGTGAATGCTGAAACGCAGTACGGAGCACGGAGCAAAAACAACGGCCTTTGCACAGCTAGCTGCATTGAATACTCCATATGAAGCAGACCGCTCTCGCTCCATCGACGGCCATGGCGCCCATTGCACGCATTGCACGATACTTGTGCCGGTACCTTGCATACAGCACGCGACGCGATCCGACAACGTGGGTCTGCGCGCCCGCGAAGTCTAAACAGACCCACCCACCGTACTACTTAGGGGACTCCACCAGAAAGTTTGTAGCTTATGATTGGCTGTAATCGTGACTAAGCCCACCAACTGTGCTGAACAGAAACCATCCCACTCTCCAACCTGTTCACCTGCGACTGACCCTCAGCAGCACAATACCAAAAAAAGGCAGTCCTTCACTCCAACAACTAGTAAATGCCATCCAAATAGCAATTCAGAATGTGGCGTCATGTGCTGCGCGCAGCCCGAGAGCCCGAGAACCCGAAACGTAATTCAGAGGGGGGTCTGTTTAGACTTTGCCTGCGCGCCAACCCCTGTCCCCTGTGCGTTCGCGGGAAGGAGCGACTAGAAGCCCTGCTACTACGGAGTACGGAGGTGTGGAGCCATTGCAAAAAAAGTGGACATTCAACGCCAGTCGACCCAGTGGGCTAAGACGTGTTTGACACGCCCCTGTTTCCTAATCGGGACACTGATGTAAACAACAACGCGCTTTTTGCTCTTTTTGCACATCCACTTTTTCTTTCGCGCCTGCCTGCGACGCGCCGCGCTACTCCCGCCTGCAACAAGCCGCTCCTCGTTCCTGCTCTTGGGCTCCCACTGTCAATAGACGCCAATGTGGCGTGTCCGTCATTTTCATACTAAGTGTACTGCTTTTTGCTTTTTTTACGACGAGTCGTCAGAGGAGGCTCGTGCGCACCGGCAAGTCACGACTGCCCAACGTTGGGCGTCTTTCCTTCCTGAATGAGAGCTGTTCCTTTGTCGTCTTTGTCGCCTTCCCCCCCTCTATCTACTCGTATTTCCCCCCATTTTCCCAACTTTCCCAGTTTCCACACGTCTTCTTTCAACATCTTCTCCAACTGTCCAACGCGAATCCTTCATTTATTGCTTCACAAGCTTCCCTGTCTTCCACTTCGTACATACTCGGAAAGCAAGGCAGTCCCGTCCTTTTTTCTCTCCCTTGCCATCTCGAACCGACAAACCCGCGTCGATCATTCTTCTTTCGCCGCCCTTGATTCTCTCGTGCTCTGTTTCTCTCGACGAGAAAGCATACAACACCAGCTCGACGATTCTCGCCATTTTCCCGTTGTTGTCTCTTATCTTTTTTCCCGCTTGTTCGGCCCCTCTTCCGCCTCTGGTTGTCTCTTGTCTCTCCTCGCCACCCGCCTTGCATTCCAGAGCATCTGCGGCCGTCACCTGTTCGTCACGCCCGCTCATCCGCCGGCAGGATCTAGCCTGTTGCCGTCTTTGCCACTTGGGCCAGCAGCTGTGTACGGAGGAACTTTGGAGTACGCGCCATATTTACCTTACCTTTCTCACCTCACCCATTCTCTGCGCCTCGACTCGACGGCATGGTTTGAAGACGTCGCCGCGCTCCTCTTGCGCTCTTTTGCACCATGCCTGTCTGCTGCTTCTGATCGCCCAAGTCTTTCCATTCTTCATCTGGCATCACGGCTGCCTAAGTCTACTTTGCAACCGTTTGCCCTTGTTGCCTTGAGCCCTTTTTTTCTTTTTCTTCTTTTCTTTCGGGGCTCCCTTTCTCATCTCTTTGTTTCTTTTTTTCGGCTTTCCATTTTCGGCTCTTCTTTTCTTTTTTCTCGTGTTCTCTTTTCGCCTTTTTTTTCCATCACCAAACGGCCTTTCCATTTCTTCCTTTTTCTCTCGCTTAGCCGGCTCGCTGTCTCCGGGGGCCATGGCTTTCTCTAATAGTGCCGGCGGCACTCTGGCGCTGCCCTCGCCGTCCAATATCCACCCCGATGCCAGTCCATCTGTCCGCTCGCTGCGCCGCACGCTATCTCGCTCGTCTTCCCGTCTTCAGCTCGTCCGCACCGAGTCTATGAGCTCTCAGCACTCTGACGCCTCCAGCAGCACCCTCAGCACCATTCCCACGCCGTCGCCACTGCAGCCTGTTGCCGGCGTAACCGGCGTTGCCGCTGCTGGCCAGCCGTCTTCTCTCTCGCCATCACCGTCTGCGTCGTCCATTGGCAGCGACTACGATATTGCTTCGTCCTCACCGCCACCTGCTACAGCCACTGCTCCTGCTGCTGCTGCTGCAACGACTGTTGTTTCTCCCATCTCTGGTGCTACAGGTATCTTTTCGACGCCGCTACGCTCGGGCATCAAGCTGTCTCTACGCTCGCTGCGGCCCAAGACCACATCTTCCAAGCCGTCTCTGCGCCGCCAGTCTCCTCACAGCCCGTTGACGCGTGCCCTCAGCGTGAACGTCGACGTTGGTAACGCACCAACATCCGCCCCTGGATCCGCATCAGCATCAACACCGGTCCCCATGTCGGCCGTGTCGGAGCCGCTCCTTGGTCAAGAGAACAGCGCTGCCAGCGCCAAGTCGGGCAATCTCTTGTTCTCGTCCAGCGCAGCGTCTCAGAGTCGCCTCGACAAACCGTCCCGTCATAGCATGCACGTCGACATTTCGGGCGACGCACGACTCGAGGCGCTCGCGTCTTCCATGACGAGCCCTCTCAAGCGCAGCGATACCGTCATGAACCTGGACCAGCCGAATCCCGGCAGCCCGGTGGCAAAACGCCGCAGTCTTCACGGCATCCCTACGGCCGGCAGTGACAACAGCGTCTTTGATTTTGGCTCGCCCAATGCCGCTCCCTTTGCTCGCACCCCCTTTGACATTCACGACGACACGGCCGCATCGACGACACCTGCTTCTACCGTCACTGTATCCGCTGGTTCTGCTGGTTCTACTACCCCTACTCCTGCCCCTGCTGCTTCTACTTTATTTTCGTCTTCTACATCTTCTGCTACTCGGCCTACGTCCCCTCCGCGCAGCTCACCCTTTGACTCTGCACCGCCTGCATCGCCAGCGCTCAACATTACAAAACGTACATCTTCTCTGCGCAAATCGACACTACAGCAACGCCATGATCCAGGCCGGACGTCGTGGGGCCGGCGGCAGGGTGAGAAGCTCCTAGCTCAACAACAGCAGCAGCAGCAGCAACAACAACAACAGCAGCAAGAGCAGCAGCAGCAGCAACTTGGCACAGCTTCGCCCCAGCCGCATCCGCTTCACAAGAGACTGTCTAGTGATTGGCTCTTCTCTGGCTCCTCGGCGATCCGCAACAAGCCTCGTCCTCGTGCGTCGCTCGACCAGCTGCTCAAGCCGGACGCTCGTGGTGACAGCCCATTCAAGCCACGGTCTTCTCTGGGAAACTCGTCACACCCATTCGATCGCTCTACGGCGTCCACAACCGCATCTCAGCAGCCTCACCAGCCTCATCCTCTCTCGCGGACGCTGACAACGTCGTCTTCGGGGTCCAGCATGCCAGACGACTCGCCCACGCATTTCCCCGTGCAGCTTCCGCCCGATCGGCCACGCCCCTCCATCTTTGCCCGTTCCCTGCCACTCAATGCGCACAGACCTCGTCCGGAGCCCATAGCCACGCCGCAGTACAAGTCTGCCCGTCCGCTGCAGTCTGTCTTTGCATCGGCCGGTCTGGTGTCAAAGATGAACCGGAGCCTCGATGACGACTCCATCCACCGCAGCAGCACTGGATCGGCCATCATGCCAGACACTCCGTGCAAGAAGCAGGTCTACCCATCCAACACGTACCCTCCATCTTCCGGCGGCGGGCGTAAGCAGCACCAGCGCCGGTTTTTGTTCTCGGCCGATTCCGAAACACCGTTTACTGCCTTTTCGGCCTCCCAGCCTGCGGGCGGCGCCGGCGATGCTCGGAAGACGGGTGAGAGTGTGGTCGACTTTTTCAAGTCGAGATCGTCGGGCCACACGAGAAAGAGCAGCGTGTTTAGCATTGACGGCGATGCCGAGGGCCAGGGTGCCACTGATGGTTTCGACCTCCTTCCCCCAACCCCCACAAAGCACGTGTTGGGCAAGACTCTCTTTGGCTCTGCGTCCAAGACAGCAGCGACGCCTGTGGCCGCTCGCGAGGTTGCTACTGCCACCATCAGCTTCACGCCCGACAGCGCTGCCGCGGTGCCCAAAAAGGCGTCGCTTTTTATCGAGACGCCTACTGTGCCTGCCAGCGGCCTCTCACCCAAGACGCCCCGCGAAGTCAGCGTCTTCCCCAGCTTGGACGCAAATAACACCGTCATGGCTCCTCCCGAGTCGAGACGCCAGTCGCTGTCCAGCACGACCAGCAGCACAGCCAAGCCGTCGAGCATCTTTTCCGCTGCCCAGGCTAGCACGGCCATTTTCCCACCTGCCACGCCGACAACGGACCGCGAGGCCTTCATCAGCTTTGCCGATCGCCATGCTAGTATGACGCCCGTCCATGGCGCCGCCCCCAATGACACCGATCCCGTTCTGGCCTCCATGTTTGGCCGCGTTGAGGCTGTTGGCAAGGGAGAGTTTTCGCAAGTCTACCGTGTCCATGAGCGCGATCCTCGCTCCTCCCACAGTGGTACGGGCATATTCGGCCGCCTCACCACCACACCCAGCAAGGGTCGGTCGCCGGGGGCAGCGCCCGTGCCGGCCTTTGGCGCGCAAAAGGTGTTTGCTGTGAAAAAGATCCGTCTGCCTTATTTTGGCCAGAAGGAACGCGAGAGCAGACTGCGCGAGGTGGCGGTGCTCGAGGCTGTGCGCGACCGTGAGAATGTCTTGCAGATTATCGATCACTGGGAGCGCAATGGCCATCTCTACATCCAGACCGAGTACTGTGACGAGGGCGGTCTCGACGGCTTCCTTCGCAAAGTTGGCGAGCACGGTCGTCTTGACGACTTTCGCATCTGGAAAATTCTTTTGGAAGCAGCACAGGTAAGATTTCACCCGCCTTGTTTTATTTCTTCGTTATATCACTACTGACACACTGCAGGGTCTGCGCTATGTTCACGACGCGGGCTTCATCCACCTTGACCTGAAGCCAGCCAATATTTTCGTGACGTACGAGGGCCATTTGAAGATTGGCGATTTCGGCATGGCGACCTCGTGGCCGGCGCCCAAGGGTATCGAAGGCGAGGGCGACCGCGAGTACATGGGTCCCGAGATTCTCCAGGGTCGATACGACAAGCCGGCCGACATCTTTGCGCTTGGCCTGATTGTTCTGGAGATTGCCTGCAACGTCTTTCTGCCCGACAACGGCCCCATCTGGGTAGCTTTGCGGGACGGCGACATGTCGGTGGTTCCGAGCCTGACGGCCGGCGAAGGCAACGCCTTGGCCCGCGACTCTGAGGGCATGCCCGTGGTGGCCGAGATGGACGACACGACGACGGCGACGGCGTCGACGACGCCCGTGCGGGGATCACCGCTGGCGGCCAACATGCCCAACATGGCCAACGTGTCCAACATCTTTGCTCTGCCCAAGAGACAGATTGGTCGTCAGCAGCCGCCTGCGTTTATGGCGCACCAGACGAGTGCAGGCTCGCTTGACCAGGTGGTGGCGTGGCTGATCCGTCCCAATCCGGACGAGCGGCCTACGGTACACCAAGTGCTGGAGATTGACTCGCTGCAGTGGGTGCATGCACACCGACGAGCGCCGGCGACCATTTTTGAGGGCAACTGGGGTCCCGAGGACGACAATGACGACAACAATACCGCCCAACAGTCATCGACCGAGGCCGACACGGAGATGACAGACGTCTAAGGATCTAAGGAACCCTTTTCGCTCATCAGCTTCCCCTCTCACTGAAGGGGGCTATTGTACAACACCTTTTTTTGTTCGCTTTGAAACACATTATATGATTGGGACAGCATGGGCGAACGATCCCTTTTTTCACCTCACCCCCCTTACCCCTTCCTTCCTGCTTCATCAACCCATCATAGCGGCTCTAGGTTTTTTTTTTGCTCTTGGATGCTTTGGGCGGTCGGACTCTTTGTTTTGACGGGGTTTTTTTTTTTTTTTTTTTACTCCGTTTTTATTGGGAGATTTCTTGGTTTCCTTTTTTTTTCCCTTGACGATTGGAAGGAGGAAAGTACACAACACACACATCCCCCACCGTTTGGAATGGTCCTGCTGGCCATTTTTTTTTCTTTTTTATGTATTTGTATTGTCGACCTGGGGGGTGTGTCGGGGGATAGTGGATGATGGTGTTGTTTCTGCTCTTGCCTCCCATATTGGAGGGACAAGAGTTCGTTTTTTACGATTGTTATGACTTGAGACTTTTTATGGTTATGATGGTTTTTATTTTCATTTTCGCTTTCTTGATAGAAAACATGTGGAAACTAGCAGTTTTGCAAATAAGGCAGCTTGATATGTCACACGTTTGAGTGAAACTCTTGAACACATTTTCCATTGGTACAGTAGCTAGAAGAGATCTGGAAAACACTCAAGGACGACCAAACGCTTTGGTATCATGAATCATTTAAAAGGGTAGAAAGATAAAGAGAAAGACACAGTACAGAAATACGCTATCGCTTGCCCTGCCGCTGCTTGCCCTGAGGCACGACATAGACGTCGTTAAAGTTCATGGAGACGCCGAGGAAGCGCAGGTCGGCGTCCTTTTGGTAGCCCAGATCGGCCAAGAGGTAGACGACGCGCTTGCGGAAGACCTTGCCGAGCGACTGCAGGCGCTGCTGCAGAGCCGGCCACTCGGATTCCAGGGTGGCCGAAGGCGCCGGCGCCGCTGGCGTCTCTTCCTCGCCCTCCCCTGCCATGCGCGGATTGCGCAGGACATCGGCCTCCTGGCGCTGCGTGAAATCCGAGACGGCCCAGCTGTAGAGGCCGTCGACGGCGTCGCGGAAGGAGAGCATGGTGCGGAGCAGCTCCTTGAGCTGGGCGGGGAAGCCGTGGGTATCCTCGGCGGGGACCTCGGGCAGGGGGGCATGACCGAGATCGGAAGATCCTCCGTTAGCCGCCGCCAGAGCTTGCGCTTGGGTGGCGGCCTGGACGGCGGCCTGGCGCATCTCGACATAGGCGCGACGGCGCACGCCGAGCAGGCCCTTGTTTGTGATGGAGGTGAGGTAGGCGGTGTGGGCTGAGATGAGGTCGTCGAGGGTGCAGTCCTCGCGGCGGATGGCGGCCTGCAGGGCGTCCCAGCTGGTCTCGATGACCTCGAACAAAATGTAATACTGCAGCTGGCCGACGAAATGGACCATCTCGGCGAGGGTGCCGCGCGTCGTCTTCCAGACCTGCAGGACGGCCGGGTCGTCGGTCTGCAGGACGCCGCGCGAGCCGGTCATGCACTTGTGCCACGTGGACGAGAGGGCAAACTCGACGCGCTTGACGTGCCACAGGAAATTAAAAACCTTGAGGTACTGCTTGTTGGCCCACTCGGTGACGACGCAGTCGACGGGCGCCTCGATCTTGTACTCGAGGGTGAAGCAGTCCCAGCCGGTGTCGCCGTGGGACTGCTGCAGCATGCGGGCATCGAGACGCCTCAAAATCTCGGGGGGCTCGAACTGGGCATTGGAGCCGCGGATGGCGTGGTCGAGCTGGGAGGTCAGGGTGTGGCGGTACTGGGCGGTGGCCGGGCGGTCGAGGTTGGGGGCGAGCGACTCCATGAGCAAGGCGACAAAGTCGCCCTGGCCGAGCAGGACGTACTTTTTCAGGGCGGCGAGGTGGTCAAAGAGATGGAACTTGTCGGTCATGAGCAGCATGAGGCGGCGCATGGTGGTCTTGTAGGCCTCGTCGATCCAGGCCTCGAGGGTGGCGGTGTCGCCGTAGCGCAGCTCCTTGGAGGCGCCCTTGCTGTAGTTGTCGACCCACTGGGCGTCGCCGCAGCTGTGGCGGATAAAGTTGAGCGACTTGCCGATCAAAAACACCTTTTCGGCAAAGTCGGTGCGCACAATGGACGGGATCTTGGCCGCGTCGAGCTCGTACTTGTCGTTCCACACGGAGCTGTGGCCCTTGGCGCGCGCGGCCTCTTGGCGCTTGGCATCGTCGGCGCCGGACCCCTGCTCGCGCACAAAGAACTCGTGGTAGGGGTCGGCCAGCTCGCCGTCGTAGATCCAGCGGCGCAGAATGTCGTAAAAGGGACGCGCGACGGGGGCCAGCAGGCGCTCGGCGAAGGCGCCGACGACGGGGTCGCCGTGGGAGGTGGAGAAGTTGTGGATCAGGGTGATGAGCTGGCCGCCGTGCTTGGTGGTGGACTCCTCGGCGATCAGGGTCATGAGGCGCAGGCCCATGGTGGCCTCGCGGGTCCAGACGACGCAGCGCTTGAGGGTGACGCCGGTGCGGCCGATGCCGCTGCGCGGGGCGGCCGGGTCGAGGGCGGCGAGGGCGCGGCGGGTCTGGCTCTCGAGGGTGGCGACGAGGCTGAGGTAGGAGCGCAGCTCGGCGCCGATAGCGGCGCGCATGCTCTGGTGCAGCAGGCCCTGGGCGGGCGACTTGACGAAGCCGTCGAGGCGGCGGTAGAGCAGGGCGGGCTCGGCGAGGGTGTGGAGGAGGGAGACGATGGGGGCGGGCAGGGTCGGGGGCAGCACGAGGATGGTGTCTTTTGAGAAGGCCATGGTGTCGGCGTTGAGGCCCTGCAGCGTGAAGGGCATGTCGCGCAGCAGCGTGGTCTCGCTGGGGTTGGTCTCGACATAGCTGTCGGCGAGATGGGTGGACTTGAGGGCGACATCGCGGTCGGCGGTGGTTGTGGTCGTGGTTGTACCTGCAGCCGACTCTTGGGGACCGCGACGGGCCTTGTCCGGGGGAAACTTTTTGAGCCCGCCGCGAGCAAAGGCGTCGTCAAAGACTGCCTGCTCATGCTGCATGCTGCGTTGGCGTTCCGACGACGGGGCGGACTGATTCGGTGAGTTCTGTTTCCGGGCAGAGTTTGAATGTGGAGGCAATGCTGCTCCTCCTGCTGCTCCTCCTGCTGCTCCTGCTGCTGTGCGTGGACGGGCTGTCCCTGGACGCATTTGCTGCTGCCGAGCATGATTGTGTCTGGCGTCATCCTCGCTCTCATCTTCCTCCTCTCCATCTCCCTCTTCTTCTTGTTCGTCCTCGTCCTCCTCTTCTTCCTCTCTCCCATCACCGCCCACATCCTCTTCCTCGGGAACCTGTGGGAGAATGCTCATGAGAACGGGATTGTTGGGATCGGGTGAGTCGGACAGCTGGTACAGCAGGTAGAGAATGGCCCATTTCTGGTTGAGCACGGGCAGCGCCAGCAGTCGCGAGTAGAGCTGTGAGAACCGCCACGCGTCGTTGGGACGGTCCACGGTGAGCTTCTTGCGGATGAGGTCCATGGTGTGGTTGACATCGGTGGCCAAGTCGGGCGAGGGGGAGCTATAGGGGTCAGCATGAAGGATCGACCGACGACACCAGATGACACCAGATGACACCAGATGACACCAGATGACACCATGACACCAAGACACCAAAACTCACGCTTCCAGAATACCGCGCACCATATTGAAGCATTGCTTCTGGCGCTGCTCTGCCGTCTCGTCGTCTTCGCGCGGATCGCTGGGCACAAAGCGGTGGATGAGGCCATTGATGGCCGTGTTGATGCGGCCCGACGTGGCCGGTGTCGATCGCGATGTCATGATCGGTGTCGGCGCCGGGGCTGTCGCACAGGGATGAGAGATGAAATGGACGACTCGACGATCGGCCCAAACTGTACAAACTGCAAGATGCTCGTACTCGGCAAGATGCTCCCATGCAACAGACCGCACCTGCCCAAAACGCGTCAGTCTGGCAGCAAACGCGTAACAGTGCGGGGTGTGGGGTACCAGTCCATTCCAGCCAATGAGGAGCTGTAGCGTGCACCGTAAAAAAGGTACATGCACAAAGTACCTAGTGTGGTGATAAAGTGCAAAAGGCAAGTTGACGTTGCAGAAAGCAAAGCACAACTATCTTTTTATTTTCATTGTTAATATTTTCATTTTTTGTTAGAGAGTCTGGCCAAGAAAAGGGTAGAAATAACACAACTTTCAAACTGTGGTGAAGATGGCTGTTCGATTCTCAGAGCCTTTGTTGGCGTTTTCATGCAAGCTGTCTCTTCGTCTGCCTCGTTAACACGGTCATAAAGAAAGGGAAGCCAAGGTTCTATTTTGGCTATTTTGACAATATTTGAGGAGTGAAGGAAAGAAGAAAACCCCGCGTCGAGTGTTTGTATTCTGAGGCTACTAGCAGTAAAGGAAGGATCCCGTAGCTTCACTGTTCTCCATTCTTTGCCAAACAAATTATGAGGTCTACAATCAAGCCGACGGGAGCTCTGACATGAGCAGTACCCCGTGTTTGTCTTTGATTTACGAGATTGTACTTTGAAAAAACGGGCAAACCATGTTGTCGAATCCAGAGGCTATTCCATGATCCATTTAGTTTTCCATTTTATTATTATTATTGATTTGGAGCATACCTACCCAGACACCATCTAGACACGAGATATATGAATGGCCCAGCCACCTAAAGAAGTAAAGAAATAGCCCATCTCTCGGTGACAGCTCTCGGCCTCGCTCAGGATTATGCACATGACCTCCGTTTCGATGCTCATGGCGGGTGGTACCTATGACTCAGTTTTTGAATGAAAACCAGAGGATCAAAGGCCTTTCCTTCCATGGTTCATATCCCCAGACCCGCCATCTCCGTGGAATAAACTTGGAATACACGACCCGAGAAGCGGGAGAAAAAGGCCGCCTAAGCCGTCACCGAGGGCGGTCTTCTCGTGTGTTCTTTCGTGTAAGTCGTCACGTGACTCGCCCGGCAATTGAAAATCGGTTTCTCTTTCACAGTCATACATACGGAGTCCTAGGGCTGAAGGGACGATTCATCGGCACAGACTGATTGTCGCATGGCCGACTGTAATATACGAAACTGATCAAGGACAACTTTCAAAAACAACTTTGCAGTACGACACCGTGAGAAGCTCACCGTGAAAGTGCTGCCGTGAACGTGGTATCTCCACTTTTGTACGTGCGCGGCCTCTTATTGGCCAAGTGGAATTACATAATCCAATTCGTCGCTTTTAAAATCTCGAGCTTCTCAGCATCGGCTCCTCTCAGTCTTCACCCGCGCACAAAGACACCCTGGTTATAACCCCCGTCGTTTGCAAGATCGATTCGCCATGCCGCGATACGGCAGGACAATCAAATCCCAATTCCCAAACGCACGCGGCATACAATAACGAGGCGACAAAGAACAGAGACTAGGACAAAAAGACAAAAAAGACAAACCGACAACGATAGAACCACCAGAAAACGCCATGTCTCGACGAACCGCATTCACGCGATCCGGCATGCGCTGGACATCTGTCGATCATATGACGGATGTCGACATGACCGAGGGCGACGATGGCGAGTGGCAGTCGGAGGCGGACTCGGACGACGCGCTGGCCGTGCGAGAGCGCAACGCAACACGGCACAGGACTCTTTACGATGCGGTGGCGGGTAAGAAGAAAAGAGGAGAAGAGAAAAAGTTGGCAGTCACTAACATGACGCAGGACGCGTCCGCATTCGAGCGGTGCGGTATCGCCGCCCCGGCCGGCCGATGGGACATTTGCGGTCGACGACGCTGGCGCCGGACGAGGCGCTCTTTCGGAGCGTGGGCGCGCCCGAGCGGTACGAGGAGACGGACGCCTACTTTGCGCACGAGCAGCTGGCGGACGGCGTGCTGCCCAACAGCGAGCTGCTCAAGGCGGTGCACCGGTACACCAGCCAGTTTTACCAGGCGCAAGCGGCAATGGCAACAGAGAAGACAGAGAGGCCAGAGAGGCCAGAGACGGCCCACCTCTCTTCTCATCCCAAACAAAAGATGGATGAGCGCAGCATGGACGAGACGGCGCTGCTGGCCTTTGGCATTCTGCTGGAAGAGGCCGGGCGGGACATGATTGGCCCGCAGGGTGACTTGGTATTTACCGAAGCCGCCGCCGAGGGTGAGGAGGACGAGGAGAAGGATGGGGGGGAGGAGGACGAAGGGCAAGACGATGACGACGACGACGAGCACGAGGACGGCCAAGACGACGAAGGAGACTATGACGGCATGGACGAGGATAGTGGCGGAGAAAGCTCAGCCTGACCCGACGAGCAAGCAGGGTGATGGTGAGGGCGGAGGGCATGGGGGGAGGGCATGAGGGGAGGGCAGGGGGGATGTGAGCCATGAATCCCGGAAACACAGGCATCGTCGGCTGTGTCTCTCTTTCCTTTGATGTGTTTTATGTGTCTACGACAATGTATAATTTTTTGACGTCTTGCATCATTCTGCCTTGTGGGCATATCTTGTAATTTACTTGTCGCGCGTACAGGCTGTGTACTCTACGTGTATATCGCAAGTATATGTTGCTCATTGTTTGGCGTCAGTAGCAAACAAGCAAGGATGCAAAGCAGGGAAAACAGGGAACCAGAACAGGGTCAGAACGGGTCATGAGTATCAACAGTGTCCATATACTCGTACTTGTACGTGGACTTCTCACGCCACTGGAGACAGAGAAAAAGAAAAAAAAGGCCCGTCTTCGGTGAGCAAGCCGTATCTGGCGATGGAACGGTGAGCAGGCCGAGATGATACAAGTACATGTACAGAGTACTTGAAGAAGCAAACGGAAAGGGGGTGTGTGTTGAATACATACGGTCAGGGATGGTGAGAAGACGGAAGACGAACAACGGAAGACGGCACTGGCGGTAGAAGAATACATGTTTCGACAAAAGTATCTTTCATGTAAATAGGCAGCTGATCAGCGACGGGTCTTCTTTTTGCCGCAGTGAGCGCACGGGACTAAAAACTGTCCAGGACAGAAAAAGAGACATGTCCAGCGTCGGCCCCCTGTTCATTGTCGATGTCGACGCGCCGTTTGCTGAATACATGTATCTCACGTAGGATACATGTACACTCATGTATTTGGCATCGAATCCTGTATCTTATCCCTGCTCGTCTTTTTTATTTCTTTTTTTTTTTCATCTTGTGGTAGGTGGCTTTTGAATGTTTAGTTGATCTCGGTCATGTCTGTATGCCCCCTCTCTCCTGTCCATTGTCTTTCTTTCTTTTCTTTTTTCTTTCTTTTCTGCTTTCTTTTTTTCATTTTCCATTTATTTTTCTTTTTCAAATTCTCTTCCCTGTTTTTCAAAGGACGACCTCCAAGTACGAGGGATATTTAATGAACCTACGTAGTTACGATCCGGACTATTTCCATTTGGTTTTTTTTTTTTTATTATTCTAGCTATGCTTTGTTTGATTCGCCTTTTTTCTTCTCTTTTTAATACAAAAAACAAGTACAAACCCGTGCGGGCAGTATACTTCGTACCTCATACTCTGTACGAAATTCCCTACAAATGCGCCGCACGATATTCCTACCGACTTACTTTAGGTACCAGCGCGCGATGCATGATCACCAGCACCAGTACCAACGCGAGTAGCGGCCCGGGTCTATGGATCGGCTGGCTCCGAGGTTCCGGGCGTTTGGCTATTGGGAAACGCTAGAGGCATGCCAGTGCCAGGATGGACAGGGGCTGACTGTGGGTTATTCCCAAGCTATTCTCCTACGAGTATGGAGCAAAAAAGGAGGCGTTGGGTGGTGGCAAAAATATTATTTTATCTTTTCATCTTTTTTACGGGACAAGGTACGGAAAAGATACGAATACGGAGTACGAAAAAAAATACAGATGACGCCGTACCTACCTTATTCTTCGTACATGGATCAACTAGATGACATGCGGGCGGAAGGAAAAAGCAAAGCGGGCGAATCAAAACAGCAGGAGCAGGAATGGAAAGGAAATGAGAAAAAGGTACAATAAAAAAGGAGAAAAAAAAAAGAGAAAGGGAAAGGGGGGTCTCGCCTTCATGGCCAAGACGAATGACCCCGTATGAACCATGGAACAGAGATGGCCAGAATGTATCGACTCAAGTGGTCAAGTTTAAGCGGTGTGAGATGTACTCCATATGCTTGAGAAACGGAACTCTATTGTACTGGGTATTTGGTATTCTGCAGGTACACGCAGGAAAAAGCATCTACTCGCGTTTACCGAATGCCTCAAGTGTCGCGTATCTTACAGAGTAAGATACATGTATGATCTGTATCACGATCAACTCGTGCAGGAAGTGCCCTCTCGTCTATCTATACGATACATGCTACAAATCGTGCCCAAGTCTACAAGACAGATGGAAGTGTTGCATTTTTTTGTATTTTGCCTCTTGCAGGCATCTTTTTTTGTCTATCCATGGTAGACAGAAACTCGGCACGCCCTCTTGCCCTCTATGTTTTCAGCTGCCATGGTCATCTCCACAAGTGCCACGCGAACACAAAGCCTGGGGGGGGAGGGGGGGGGGGGCTGTTTACAGAAAAAAAAAAGAAGAGGGA